>APFE030396228.1:0-12904 GCA_000404065.3 Pinus taeda | reverse complement strand
ATCACCATCTACTTGGAGTTCTAAATAATTGTCCTTGGCATGTCATGAACCTGTCTCCAAGGCGAAGAATGCAACGAAGTTATCACTATTTATCCTGCAACTACATGCATAGAGGAATAATGTTTTGCCCCCACTATTTTGAAGGATTCCTCCACACACGTTCAACCTAGCTTACCTTTATAGATGCCATTAAAGTTTAGTTTTATAAAACCCACGGGGTGAGGTGTGAAAATTAATTGAGAGACCATCCCTATATCTGTGGACTGTGGAGATATATGGCGACCCATGGATGGTGAGAGCACTAGTTTACTCAGGATCCTTGCCTCCTCATGGTTTGCCTCCCAATTTTCTTGTGTTGAGGAAGTAGATAGGATGGTTTCCTAAAAACGTTGATGTATTAGTCGCTAGACCACTCATACTCGAGATTCCAATTATTTGAAAATCCTCTTGTTTCTTTCTTTTGAGGTTAACAATAGAAGGAAACTTGGTATAAAAGCCGAGGCTCTCCTAAATTTAAGGCTATGGAAGATTCCCTATCTCCATTGATCGATTCTTTCTGTAAGGCTATTATATCTATGATCCGAGTGCCCAAATAGAAGAAGAATATGATGCCATAATTTTGCAAAGAAGGAGCATAAATGATAAGAGTGCCAAGTATTCCTCATGATTCTTACATAGAGATAAATTGAAGGACTTGTGAAGCCTTTTTTCCTAATTTGATCCCAAGAGAGTGCTCATCTTCTAGAAGCCACCCATAGGAAGTGAAGAAATTTACTGCAATATCCCTACATTCATATTTTGCACCAAATAGACTCTTTAAGATGGTCCCTATGATGAGCTAACAAAGCATGGAATTATTTTATTATGAACACCCCTTTTGTTTGGCATCCCCAGCATATTTTATCTAGGGCTTGTATAATTGGAATTTTCTAATACAATATTTCTCGTTCTAATCTTGCCCATGCTTTTGTGGTTGGATGGTCGAGTTAGTCCTCAATGATAATCCAACTTCTCCATTTGGTGGAGTTAGTGGGTGTTTTCCAAAATTATGACTTTGTGCTTTCTTGTTGTGTTATTGTGTAATTCTCTAGTTCTTGGAGCTCTTCAGAGTGTCCTAATATAGTCATTTTTTTCCAGGTGTCTCTCCAAAAGAGAGTCATTTGACTCTTCCTAATTTCTCAGAATGCATGGTCTTGAACTAGGCTCTTTGTCTTGTCATATTCTATATTAATGATCCTTGAGAGAATTATAGGTTTCATAACTTAGCCAATGGAGAGGTGTGGTGGCTATATATTTTATTATATATTTTCTTCCATAATTTTGGCACACCTTGGATCCATGTTCACCATAGTTTCACCCCCATCATCCTACTAAGAGTTTTTGGGTCCTAGATACCTAATCCACCTTTCATTTTCGAGAGGCAAAGTTTCTCCTGTGCAACCAATGACCATTTTCTTTCTTTCTTATTTCCCTTCTAGAGAGAATTTATTTATAGAGTCTTGATAGCTCATAGAATAACATTATGATTTTCCATTATTTTTAGTTGGCACAATGGTATGGCTTGTAAAATTGATTTTAAAAGCACCAAACTTCTTTCGAGATTAAGTGAACTGAATAACCATCTTTTAAAATTTTGAGGGATCAAGTGTGGAGTGTCTTGCGAGTAGGCTATATGTATGGAAAATTCAAGCACGAGAGCCCTAACATACTTATCTAGTAGTTTTCTAAGGGGAAAAACAATGGAGCTCGGTTACACTTTTTGGCAAAAGAGGGCACATTTGGGTCGAAAAATCAATAGCTTGATTGAGCCTTTTAAGCATCCAATCAAGTCATTTTTAAGGGCTCGATTGAGCTGCTTGGGCACTAAAAAGGTAGCTTGATCAAGCATTAAAAACTAACCCTTGATCAAGCTATAAATCTCAATCGAGCTATAGCACGCGATCGAGCTTTATGGATTGATCAAGCTATAAGAGTCAATCGAGCATTAAGCCTTGATTGAGCCCTATGGCTTCATTGAGCCCTTTTTTTTTAATATATACCGCTCTCGCGGTTTGTGCACGCCATTTACACAGAACATGGCAGCGTGACCAATAGTTTAAGAGTAGTTTGACTGAGGTTATTAGAGATTGATCAAGTAATGGAGCGCTCAAACAAACCTCGCCAACATTGCAGAGGCTCAAAAAAAGATAGGTACTATATATTTTCTCTTTCTCATTTTTTATTTTTATTTTTTCACAAAATGTAACAATTTAATTTAAAAAAAACAACCATGTACAAAAACCATGAAAACTAATTAATTAAAAAAAACAACCATACGAAGACTATGAAAACCACAAAAAAGAACTTGAAAAAACCTTGAAAAACCCTTACAAAATCACAAAACCAACCTAGAAAACCATGAAAAAAATGCTTGAAAACAAATTCAAAGGCCACGAAACCAACCTAGAAAAATATCAAAAAGACCCTTCAAAACAACCTAGAAAATACATTGAAGCCAAAAAAAAACTGTAATGTAGGTTTTAAATTTATTTCTTACTTGCAATGTCTTCTGTATTAAATGCATATTTTTTGATTTTGAATGGTAATTTAAACATTTCTTTCTAATTATTTCTTATTTTGAAGTTTTTCTTTAGAAATTTTGTGAAATAAATTTTCATTTTTTTTTTTTTTTAATTTAAAATGCATTTTAAATTTCTAGCAAATTTGACCAAAAATATACCACAAAAAACTCGAAAACAGAAAATAATGAAATTATAAACAATAAATAAGTAAATTAGGAGCTTGAGGTTGATGTGACGAATATGGTTTCTCATAGTGAACCTCTATTTATAAAATAAGAAATTTTACTTTATTTTATTTTTTAAGTTTAAATTAATTTATATTTTAAATATCTTTTTAATAATAGAACATAGTACTATTCTAATTTTAAAAATAAAAGAGTAATATTTAAAAATAAAAGAGTAATAACAACAAATGGACAAGGTCATGGAGGGGTACGAGGACATCTTCACCTCCCCGGCACGGGTGCCTCTGCACTGTTAGGTCAAGCACTCCATCGATTTGACTCCCTTCCTTCTTACAAAGAACTCCTTTTATAATAGAAAGGGTGAAAAGGTAGATGACAAGCATGATCCCTCAGGATCTTTCGATCTTGAAGGATTCGCAACAGTTTTCCATCTTCGGACATTAATTCCCTTCTTGCACTGATTTTGCTAATTCGCTTTTGGCCTTATTTACAACTGCACATTTCTTCCTTTGTTGGTCGATTCTTGCTGTTGCTTCACAGGAAACAACATTTGTCTTCTTTTGTTGTTTTCCTGCATAAAGGGAGGTAATAATTAGCGAAATCATAAATGCAGATAATTTCTCTATTTATTATTGTAATTCATTAAAAGATTACCGCATTGAGAGATAGAAAGGATAAAAATAAAGAGAGAGGCTATTGAGTTTAATGGTAAATGCATACCTTTTCCATGACCCAACATACTCCCCTGTTTACCCTTTTTCATGTCCTCATGAAAAGCATGTACTTCGTATGCAGAGCAGTCAAAGAATAAGTTGGAGAAGGAATGTCGTAAAGCAGTCTGAAACCATTATTCTTGGCCAAGAGCTCCAAAATGTGCTCTGTCTGTCCTTCCCTTAAGATGGAGTTGCTATAAATAACAAAGCATTCTGCAGCGAATTTAAATTTTTTGTAGTTAAATGGCTCTGTATTCTATACATTGCTATTGGAAACTATCCATATGAACTTGGTTACAACCAATGAGCTTTCCTTAATTGGTACAAAGTACTCTACTAGCTTCTGGACAATTTCTTTCTGAATAGGCCCTAGAATCTTGATTACTCCTTCCCTTTTCATCAAACTTTTGTGACTAGCTAGCATTTGTAATGGGTGTTTTGGTTCACCTCTGAACCAAATGTCTAGTCCATTTTCCTACTCTAGAACATGTTATGGGCCTTAAACCATTTCAGTTGATTGACAACAAATGAAATAAAAGCTTGAAATTGCACATCCTCCATGAAAGGACTAGCGTTCTATTCCAATTCCTTTTCTAATACAAAATTATGCAAGTAAAACTCACAAAGTAATCTTTGAACTTTCACTCCATGGTGTTTACAATAGTTTATGAAATCCTCAATTGTTTTCAATTATATGGGTTTTCCAGTCCTCGCGGCTTTGATTTTCAGTTGTAAATACCTTTCTAGCAAAAATAAAGTGTAATTGTTGGCGGGGGATATGCATGCCAAAACATTAGTGTACAATGAGCAAAGAGTATCCATTTGACTCATGACTTTCTCCAATCTGAGCTTCATTTTTTCAATTCTTTCCTCTACCGTTCGGTATTTATCGAAGGTCTCACGTTCTGACGTAGTCATGTCTCGCAATTGCCTCTGTAATTCCTGGTATTTTTGTTGGGGGACAGTTTCTATCTCAAGCCGTTCTATGGTAAGTCGAGCCTGTGCTATATTTTCTTGAAGATTCACTATACTGGGGTCCCTGCTTGTCATAATATCTTTGGCTTGAGTATATGTCTATGCACTTTTATTATGGTACTAAATGCATGTAGTCTGTCTGCTTTTATTATGGATGGTCCTGCTGTCTGTATGGGTAGCCGTGATGTAGGAGGGTACCACCTCCATTTGAATAACTAAGTCATAAAAATGTATACTCTCTGTTTAGGTAGCTGCTTCTGCAATAGTTGCATGTTGTTTTGAGTGAATATGGGCTTTGTTTGAGTCCCAGTAACCTTTGTATCATGAAATTTAGTTTGAATGGTTGTGTTTATTGTTTTCACAGTTTTTTCTGAAAACTTCCCCGCTGTTAATGTTCTTATCTTTCACTTGAGTCTTTTTACTATTTTCTGCAGCCTCTGCTATTCCTTTCTAAGCTTTTTACTTTTTTTTTCTACTTTTTAGGAGGAACAACTGTTCCACTAATCGTTTATGCTCTTAACGCGCTCGGTTGCTCATATACGCTTTGCTCTACAAGAGCTGTGTCCTTTCCCTGGCTTGTTTCTACTTCTCTTGTTTGGCCCTCATTCTCTGTGCCTAAACCAACTTGACTGGGTTCTTCTGGAGGTGTATTACCAAGTTGGCTCACCTCTTCTTGGGTGGGCTCTACCAAAATGTTGGGCTCTGCCCTTGTCTCTGCTTCGCAATTTATGTTTTCTAATATAGTTCTATAGTGGCCAAAGTCCTCTACATATTGTGTTGCTCCAATGTTGAAATTGAGCAGGCTTTCGGGCTATATAAAATCATTCATATTGGCCAAAATCTGGGCCAATTCAATATCATGCAATAAGTCACTTGGGGGACTTGATGTTGAGAGGGGTTCTGATTCATCTCTTTCTTCTTCTTCAGAATGCCTTAATTCTTCCTCTTGATCTGACTCAGGGTTCTCCTGGCCTTCTATTTTCAATTGTTGTTCACTTTCCAAGCTAGACAATTCCATAGGCTAACTGATACTGTCGTGGGGGTTTAAGGCTGCTCCTAAGTTTGGCCTCACCCTAGCGGAATGTCTACGTTTTTCGGGAATAGTGGTTGTAAGGGTAGGCCATTTTCTTTTTGGAACGGGGTTAGGCACAGGCAGAGCCAGACCCCCTTCAATGGAAAATACTAATTCCTCCCAACTGGATTGCTGCTGGGCAAGGTTGTAGCTTACTATCAACCTAATCAAGCAATGGTGGCTCACAACAGTTTCTATAGGACGGGATTTTTTTATGCTTCGAGCGGTGTCATGCAATAATAAATTCAAATACGCAGGCAAACTTACAAAACATTTTTGTTTCAGAACTGCTAATAGTTTAAGTTGATGTGGCCTTACCATGTCTTTTCACTCGTGACATGTGATGTAGTTGTTGATGACTCTGGCCACTCATGCCCACGGTTCTACAAGGGATGAGGTTAAACTCTTTTTCCTTTGACAATCAGGTCTTGTCTCTCATCTTGAAAGACTACAATGGCATCCTACAACTTCAATATTTTATGAGCCCATATGGGTCCCTCTGTTGGTAATCCAGGCACTGCATCTATTATTGTGTCTATCACTATAATTTGCCTCCCTCTTATCATAGATTGTTCATTCTGTAAATTCTGTAAGAATTCAATAGCAGTTTCTTTGTTAGGTTTTTGCAATCTTGTGAAATATGTTATCCAGCAAGCTCGAGCTAGAATTTCTCTAGCTACATGAGAAACAACTAGTATTAACGATTCGCTTCACACTATTCTTCCTCCCATATTCGCTGGATCCTATAAACCGTTAGTATAGCAGAAATGTTGTAGCAATAGAAAAAAACCAAGCCATGGAATAGTAAGTTGTTATAATGGTTATTTCAAATGATACTTTATAGTCAAAAATATTATTATTCTAAGACTTGCTATTGTACCACATACCTCATAATCATGGAATGTTGAATTTCTCAGCAAAATCGAATAAAGGACTGACATGCCTGCATAACTACACTAGAGGTTGCTCATCGCCCCTCTTAAAAATGATAGGTTGCCTTCAACCAATTGAATGAAGGAATTACGTGCTGGCAGTAAAGTACAGGGGTGGTAAAAATGGCAAGGTACGTATATTTATGATACGATCACAAAAGATATCGAGGGCCTGAAATAAATGCATAGAACAAAAATTATGAATAAGTGTGGAGACGTTGTGGAGCGATTCGAAAAGGGAAAAAGGACATATGATATAGGAAAGATGCTTTGCGGTCATTATTCCACTTAAACTACTATGATTGATTTTTAAAAGATATTGCATGCATAAGGGTTCAAAAATAGATTAGGAACATAATCTCTTTGTAGTAAAGATAATGAATAAGAAAAGTGGGTTATAATAACTATTGATGTTGAAAATATGACTCCAATGCCATCAACAAAGCTTCTGTTGCCCACAGGGGTTTATAACCTTGACATAGTTGCTTCCCTTTGGAACCATGATCCTCTATGTATATATAGGAAAGTGCATCATGATGTCAAAGTAGAGACCAATGTGCTAGCTTGCTAACCAGATGAACACATTGCCATTCACTGGTGTGGAGTGAAAGGTGGATAGGTCGGCTCGCGATGAAACCTCCTGTTCCAAGGACTTTGCTTTTCTGATGCATCCATTGGATCATATCCTTGGTGTGCTGGCCATAGTGGGAATGCCACTTTGTTGCTTCCTTATGATCATGGTAAGCTGGCTCATGATGAGACCCCCTATCCTCTGTCTGACAAATTATAAAATTGTTAGTATATATATATATATATATGTATGTATGTATGTATGTATGTATGTATGTATGTATGTATGTAGGTATGTAGGTATGTATGTATGTATGTATGTATTTTATTTTATTTTTAGATAGAACTTCCTATTATATATGTAGAGGGTGGCTCAACACTCCTTAAGAGTGGGGATGGTGGAAGAAGTCTGAACATATCAATAGAAAAGAAAATGTGCCCTTAAGCTTATTTGATGGTAATGGTCAAAGAGAATTATAGGGGTTAGGGAAGAACCAAAATGGTAGAAATAATCAATCAATTCGATTTATAGTGAGGATAAGGACAGTAAAGTGATATAGATGCTTGTGTCCTTCCCTTTTTCGATCAATACCAAGCAATCTCATTCAAGATGATAATATTCGATTTGCTTGTTCCAGTAGACTTCAAATTTTGTATCCTTACATATATGTTTATTTACTTGCCCCATAGAGGATCATAAAGAGTTAAATAATATTCACAAAGTGCTTCTTTCCTAAAGAAAACCTCACACAAAGAGTGTTGTTCCTTATAGGGAACAGCGAGAAAAGACACACAAAAGGGGTGTTGTTCCTTAGAGGGAACATCAGTTGCTCCCTGTAAGGAACAACAAATGAAAAATATATGCAAGTACAAGGAACAACAAAAGGATATATACACAGAAGTGGTGTTCCTTAGAGGGAACAACAGCTATTCCTTAAGAGGAACAACAAAAAGAAAAAGTGCACACCGAAACTACTATTCCTTATCGGGAAGAGAAGTTGTTCCTTAGAGCTAATAGCAGTTCTTCCTTATAAGGAATAGTGAAAAGAAAGAAGAAGAAAAAAATTAGACGCAAGGTTGTTGTTCCTTAAAGGGAACAATAGTTATTCCTTAGAGGAGATAACAGTTGTTCCTTACATGGAACAGTGGGAAAAGAAAGATGCACAGAATTGTTGTTCCTTAGAGGGAACAACAGAAAAGTAATACATGGAATCACTATTTCTTAGAGGAACAACAATGGTTCCTTAGAAGGGACAACAACTATTCCTTAGAGGGAACAATGGACAAAGAAATTCAAATGAAACTGGTGTTCCTTAGAGGTAACATCAGTTGTTCCTTAGAGGGAACAACAACTGTTCCTTAAAGGGAACATCACGAAACCAAATACAGACAAGACTATTGTTCCTTAGAGGGAACAATAGTTGTTCCTTAAAGGTAACAACAATTGTTCTTTGATATAATTCGACAAGATTTATTTTAGATCATCAAATAATGTCGGGCTACTGGGCGAATGTATGATGCCTTCAATTCAACATTTATCACTCTCATTCCCAAGTTGGATGACCCACAGAGTTTTGATGATTATAGACCCATATCCATATGTAACTGTATGTACAAGATCATTGCAAATCAGCTCAAACCCATCCTATCTTAGCATATATCCTCGGAGCAATATGCATTCCTTAACCATCGACAAATTCATGAAGTAGTGGGCACTACACAAGAAGCACTTCACTCTATCAAATCAAAGAACCTCAAAGGGATGGTACTTAAAATTGATTTGGCAAAAGCATTTGATCGCACTTGTTGGCTTACATTCAAATGCTTCATACACATCTTGGCTTTCCTCTACTATTCATTCAATGGATTATGTGTTGCATTAATAACATATCTTATAGTGTTTTAATCAATGGATCTGTGTCCTCTTTCTTTCATGCAGAACAAGGATTGAGACAAGGATGTCCACTCTCCCTCCTACTCTTCCTATTGATCATGGAAGGCATGAGCTGACTCATCACGGCAGACCGATTGTAGGGTAGATAGAAGGGCATCAAGATCACAAACATCTGTATTCTCACCCATCTCTTATTTTTCGATGACATTCTTATTTTTCTGAATGGATCCCTTGGGGATTCTACAACTTTTTCTGATGCATTCTGTTTATTTTGCCATGCTATTGGGATGCACTGCAACAACCAAAAATATACTCTATCCATTTATGGGTGCAGCTAGAATGAGATCCATTCTGCTTTACTGCACTTTCCCTTTATCACTGAGGAGGGACCCAAATATATGGGATTCAGGTTGAAACCATCGAGCTATCATATTGTAGATTGGGTCTGGCTAGTTGCCAAGATTGAAAGAAGATTAAATATCTGGAATCACAGGTGGTTGTCTCACCTTGGTAGACTAAGTCTCATCAAAGCTGTCTTGGAGGCCACTTTTATCTACTGGATGTGTTTAGCTTGGATACCTAAGAAAATCATTCATAGAATACAATAGTTATGCTACAAATTCCTTTGGAGGGGTAGACAGACTGGACACACCTTTTCTTGGGTTCGTTGGGACATGATCACACTTCCAAAGAAATGGGGTGGATGGGGACTTAAGAATCTTTATTATTTTGCTAGTGCTCTGGTAGTCAAAATGGGATGGAATGTTTTATCATCCAGGAACCTATGATCAGAGTTTATCTACCAGAAGTAAATCTCTGCATTACATCTGCTTGACTAGATCAGGTTACCAATATGGGATAGGAACAACATATCCACTGTCTAGTAAGCGATACTAAATACAACAAGTTATGTATGGGATGGATTGAACCAGAGGATAAGAAATGGTCCCTTTGTTAATATTGGAATGGACTCCCGGATTGGATGTGGAAACACTCATACGCTCTCGCCTAGACTTATCCATCATTTGTCAGATTCGGGACACGATACATGTGTTCAAAAATCACATTTTCGCCTGTCTAAATGAGATGATATTCATATCAATTTTTGTCCTCTTGAAAAGAGGAATTTAATGTAATCATCATATCCATCAAATGAGTTATTTCAAGGTGGACTTTGGCCCTAGTTGCCAAATTTAACACAATCAAAATTTTAAAATATCCTGTAAAAGCCCAAATAGAAAATGGGGTAACAGATTCCATGACATCCAACTTGTGATCTATGGTGGGAAATCCTCAAAGTCTCTCTGAAGAAATATGTCTCATTGAGGCCAAGGTCAAGAAGACGTATGGTGCCTCACTAATTTGGTAGTTGAATAAGTTTGAATCTTGGTTTTTCAATTTGGCCCTAAGTAGGCAAGGCAACATGGAAGGAGGTGACCCCCTTGGAAGATTTTTATAGGGGAAGGCCACATGAGGCCTTATATAAATATCGAAATCAAAGGAAATCCCTCATAAAAAGTTATATACATGTATTTAAATAATTTAGATAACGACCATCCAAATGTTGATAAAGACAATAGAACATCCCTTGAATCTCATAACAAATGGGGGCATCTACAGATGAGGTGATCCTTTAATTCTAGTATCTCGTGTATATGGAAAAGCTAGCATATTTTAGTAAGAAGAGGAAGGTAATTATGATTAGTTTCTACTCAACGCGAATGCAAACCCAATTTGAATGCACCAAGGGGGATCTTAAGGGAAACATTCGATGCTCTTATGTGTATGTGGTTAAACAAAAAGGCCCCCTTTCATTTGCATGAAGTGTTCCTGGTACAAATCCATGTTAGAGTCGAGGCCCTGAAATGATGATGTCTAAGTACATTGAATGTATTGTCTATAAATAACCTCTCTAACAACCTAACACAAACATGCAATGATGTAATTTACAATAGAGGTGTAAATCACTTGAATTATGTTACAAATTTAATCACTCCCCCACAAAAAATTGTGGTGCTCTCATATGATGATGCTTCAACCCTATTGGAGAACAACATCACAATGTAAAAGGGATTTAAACATGATGCAACTTTAATAGTGCCCCAAATTCACCCCTTGGATCACCACTCATGGCTAATTTAAGGTTATTTCAAGCATTGGTGTGGATAATATCATTATTTTTTCTCTTATGTATATTATTCTACATTGACACAATTGAGTTTAGAGGTTAAGAACTTAAAATTTAGGGGATTTAGATGTTAGTGGTTAAGGGGTTGGTAGTTAAGGTGTTTAGGCGGTGAAGGGTGAGGTGTTAAGGGTCACATATTAAGAGGATAAGGAGTTATTGCTTAGGAGCTGGTTCATGGAATATTATAGGTTAGGGGTTAGTGTCTTAATATTTAATGAGTCAAGGGGTTTATGGGTTATGAGTTGTGAGTGTAGGGGTTAAGGGATTATGGATTTGGGGTTAAGGGGATAGGGAATTTAGTGGTTATGGGTTAAGGGATGATGGTTTGTGATAATTAGACTCTTAATCCCTTTATCACCACTATTGGGGGTTCCCTTATCAATTTCTCTTGTTACCTTCCCTCTAGGTCCCCTAGACCCTATCAAATTAAATCCTAAGCCCCTTTCTCATTCTATAATGTTAGTATTATAGATCTTAGTAAACCATGATTTAACCTCCGATTTCTACCATCCATGCTACCCTTGTGTCATGTTTCCTCTCTCAATACATTATAACATACCCCCCCCACAACCTTTTTCGACAAGCCATTCCACTTTTCATAATGTTATGAACCCCCAAATTTGGTCCCAATGCCCCTAAGACTACCCCGTTGGGCCCCCTTGGCTAATGGATTAAACACATTAGGGGTTACAGGTTGTGATAAGGAAGCCCCTAATCCCCTTATCACAACTAGAAATAGGCTCGTGAACACCATGAATATCTATTGGAGGTGCTGCGATGAAAGCAATAATGTATGCAAAAGTTGTGGTCAATAGGACAAGGATCATCAAGATGTTAACCCATCCAATGTAAAGATGGTTTTCAATGCTAGTGATCTAGTCACATAAAGGACCCCATAAATTTGTGCTTTGGGACACCCCTAGGATTTACTAATTAATCCAAACTAAATATTTTGTTGCTGAGGTGACAATGGCAACAACCTTGATTTGACGCAAAATGACACTTTGTGAGCCTTGCACAACTAGGTTTTCGATTTCATCATCGAGAAGAGGCACAACTAAAAAGTGGAAAACATCTCACATTTAGGGCACTTGGTCACAAATACTTATGCATGTTTTTCCACCAAGGATACATTTCACATTTCCCAAGGCACAAATCACATATTTGGATGAATTTTGGATAACTTATCACATTCCACTAGCTTCATGCATGAAGAGGAGTTCCCATCCTTTAAGAAGATTTTGGAGGATTTCATGGCATAGTCAAGCGTCACATGTATAAAATAAGAACGCCTTAGCCAAAATAAGAAAATTGGCATTTGAGCCAGGTGTCAGGGAGTGTTACAGAGTGCCATGGAAACACAAGGGGGAACTAGCTCAAAATGCATGGAAATGAATGAATAAGAGTGTGTGATAGGGAGTATCAGTGAGTTTCAAGTGTGTTAAGGAGGGAGTGAAAAGGTTATATGCTATGCAGTGCCAAGGCATGCTAGATTTCCAAGGCATGTCAGGGAGTGCTAGGGAATTCCAAGGCATGCCATGAAATGTAGGGGGTGCTAACACATGCCACATAGTTCCAAGGGATTGTTAGATGTCCTAAGTGCTATGGCATGTCAAGTTGTAAACTATGTTGCTTAGTTATTTTATTGCCACAGTTGGACGTGAGCCTTGACATGGTAACTTGTAACTTGTTAAGTAGGATAGGTTGAAATTATACATGAGTATCCTATGATGAGTTATAATAAATTCTTAGGTGAACAATGCATAGTCTAGTTGTAGTAATTGTAACTTTGTCAAGTTGTTGTAGTCGAGGCA
>APFE030396227.1:0-13889 GCA_000404065.3 Pinus taeda | reverse complement strand
AATGGCCCTCCAAATAATCTCCCAGCCTCCCGACTCCAAACTCCCCCGAATGGTGCTCCCCAAAGAGTCTCACTCCAATGACTGCGTAGTCATGAAGGAGATGACGCAGTCCTACATGTGATGAAATGAGAGCTGCGTGTAGTATGTCCCTCTTGTCTGTCACTGCCCTCTATACTCCTGAAAATGATGACGGATGATCTTGTCTCCCCAACTTCCTGGAGTGCCTCACGCTTTGACTGCGCAATCCCAACACAATTGTTACTCCCCCTACTGTTGGTACTTAACTTATAGCTAATGTAACTCGTCTCCCAGCTGCTGCTATGAACTGAGATGAAGAAGAACTCCCTTCTAGGGCTGGCACTCAAAGTCCACTTAAGTAAGGGTTGAGATCTCCGATCAGAGACACTTGTGTGCTAAACAACGCAGTGACCCAGCTAAGCAGCTCGAGCAACTAAGATTGAGTTCAATATGTCAAAACATAAGATATCCGAATGAGAAGAGTTGCCTTCCTTACATAGATTTCGTGGAGCACTTTTCCCTCCATTTTCCCTCCATTGTGGGTCCCTGAGCTAACCATCGATTTCCCCTCCATGCAAATCAAACTAGGGAATGGGTATTCCCTGAGTATGGTTGGCCCCCACATATCCACATCGAATTAACTTCTACTAAGTCTAACCTCCTAATAAAATCAAATGTACCCCCATCACCTCCAAAATTGGCTCCAAAATGTAGAAATTAATATTGTTCCAAAATAAATTAGGAAGGGACATAACAGAAAAGTGTTAGCCTCCACTTCCCTTTATCCACACTTTGGGTCGAGCCTAAAATGATGCCCCAAATGTTGATGCAGCTAAAAAGAAATATAAAAGCATAATATGGCCACATACAACAGGAGATGTACAACAAAATGCAAAAGGCGATCGAGGTAATAAAATTTAGTGCATGGGAAAAAAACAAACATGAGCTCTACCCCTTATCCTTATCGCCATCACCCTGGTTCCTAGGGCCCCTATGAGTTCCCCTTGCATCATTAAGGAACTCAAGATTGTCCTAACCTCTGGTGGGCGATGAATTGCCCCTCTTTAAGGGGGTAACTACTGCTACATCTTACGCATCATGCTCTCATCCCCTTTGAGTCTTGAGCAATAAAATGAAGAAAAATCAATAAAAGATAAAAGCATATGAAGAAGGGTAGAAAACAAAAGGTTGGGGTAACTCGTGTACCATGATTGCTCCCTCCTACAATCATACACCCGATGTGGGCCTCCTTCATTATAGCTACGCTTGTACCATGGCATGTGGCTTGGAGCCTTTCCTCTTTCCCCCACTTTGTTCCATCATTATTTCACATGCCACCTGTCACTTGATGGATGTACCATGGACTTGTCACTCCCTTAGAGGTTGAAACCACCTAATAGGGTCCTTCATTAACTCTTTTTTCAAGGAAGGTAACATTAGTATATGTTCATGTTGAGAAATGTAACTACTTTCGATCTTCATAATTGCTATACTCATTTAAACACGTATCCTATATAACAAACAACAAAGAGAAAAATAAAATTATTATTATTAAAGCATGGGTTTCATGTTCATTATTGATGGTATTTTAAGTAAAAGCATGCTCTTCATGCTTCAAATGCTTGTTAGGTATTAAGATTTATTGTCACGAGTCAAAGGAGTCATCATCATGTTTATAAGACCCTTCTGGACAATTTGTATTTGTAAAAAGAATTATTTTTGAGTCTAGAAAGTCTTGGAATCTCCAAGAATACAAGTCGGCCTTGGGATCCTCAAGTCGGCCTAAAGGAGGGAATTTTAGCCCTTGAGAAGGCTATAAAAGGAAGCAGTTCAACCTCATTTGGACTCACTCACACACAAGTTCGATCTATCAAGGAAAGTGTTCGATATAAAGCTGGCAAGCTACAAGAAGGATAGCGAAGGCCAAGGAAGAGGAAGAAGGACGAATTTTCTTTGTTTTTGGGCTCTATCTCTCTCACACGTCAGAAATTATAGGGTTTATGGGTTGCAGAAAGAGGCCGAAGTTACAGGATTGAGTTGCAGGAGGAAGAAGTGCAGCGTCTTGTAGCTGGGAGGAAGGAAACTCTGTCTAGACCTTGTTGAACTTAGGAAGAGTTGTCTTGCTCTTGGAAGGTATCAAGCGAAGGTTGTATTAGGGTTTCCACAAAAGCTGCGAGGCTGAAATTTCATACTTGAAATTGCAGGTAGTGTAGCAGTATCAAAGCTAGTAGGTCGAAGTTACAATGTGTAACAGTTTTGTATAGATTCAAAGAAGGACTTGAGGAAGGGTTGACTTGGTACTAGGAGAAGGACTTCGTCTAGGGATTGGGTCTTTGTATCTCATTTGAAGCAAATTCTAAGAAGAGAAGAGTTTCCAGGTTTTTTCCTTTGGAGTGGTTTTGCCCTGGCTGAGAGACTATATCTATGTCCTCATTTGTTGTTGTTGTTTCTTGATATTCTTTGATGAAAAGATCTAACTAAATAACATAAAGAAGATAACTAAAGATTCACAAGCAAGTATCAAGGGTAAAGGAAATAAGTTTAATAAGCTGCCATTTTACATCTTCTAACATGGTATCAGAGCTAAGGTAAGCAAGGAAGCTAGCTGAAAGGACACTAGAAGGAGTTACTTGTCAAGGGGAAAGGAAAAAAGGAAACTCTCAAAGCTTGAAAAAGGAAGACTACAAGGAAAATTATCTCTTGAAGGGATCTAGTTGAAGACTCATTGGTACAAGACCTTCTGATCTAGGGTTTCTACATTGAAGAAGATCTACGTCAATCTCACAAGAAGGGTGTCGATCTTGCAAGAAGAAATCTATTTGAAATGCATCAATCTTGAAAGTCGTTGTGGAAAAATCCTAAGGGAACATCTTTCAAGGAGGTCTCCTCAAGGATATTGAAGACATCAAGAAGGTTGGAGACATCATCAAAAGGAATCTTGGTATTCAAGTATCATACTATTTCATAATGGTTGAATCTTCAAGTCATGTAAGTTCTTTCTGCAATGAGAGCAATAAGCTCATTGGGGCATCTAACTATTCGGCATGGAAGAAGAGGATTGACTTGATACTGACGGAACAAGAAGTGATGGAATATGTCACTGGGAAAATTACTAAACCTAGCAAAGAAAGGACACAAGAACTAGCAAAGTACAAGAAAACGGAAATAAGGGCTCAAAGGATCATAATCGAATCAATCAAGGATTCTCTTGTTTCTTTTGTGGCAAATTTGAAGACTTCCAAAGCAATGTATGACAAGCTAGTGAATTTGTACTCTGTAAGCTCAACAAGTCAAAATATGTCTTTGAGGAACAAGCTATATAGAATGAAGAAATCGAAGGATGACGATATGGAATCCTTCCTCATGAGGTCTCTTAGTCAAGAGACCATTTGCAAGGACTTGGAGAACCAGTTACTAATTCAAAAGTGACCATATGTGTTCTAAATGTATTGCCACCAAAATGGAGCAACTTTGCAACAAGCATCTACTCCAAGAAAGATTCAACTCCCTTTAATGAGAAATGGGCACAATGAATTCTAGAAGAATCAAGGATCAAGGTCAAGGATGACATTGGATCTGATGTGCAAAATCAAGCCCTCTAGACCAAGCCAAGAAGATGAAGAAGGGAAATTTTGGCAAGTCCAAGAAGAAATATATGTCCAAGATTCAATGCTTCAAGTGCCTAGAGTTTGGACATTAGAAGAGGGACTGTCCAAATCATCCGAACAACAAGAGAAAGGAAGAGTTATCTTCCTCTAGGAAGGTATCAAGAGAAGGTTGTGTTAGGGTTTCCACAGAAGTTGCAAGGCCAAAATTGCAAGATCGAATGCAGTTGGTGTAGCACTGTCGAAGTTGGCAGGTCGAGCTTGCAATGTCATGTGTGTAGCAGTGTTGTGTAGATTCAAAGGACTTGATGAAGGGCTAATTTGGTATTGGGAGAAGGACTTGGTTTAGGGATTGGATCTTTGTATCTTATTTGAAACAAAATCTAAAAAGAGAAGAGTTTCTGCATTTTTCCCCTTGGAGGGGTTTTGCCATGGCTGAGAGCCTATATCTGTGTCCTTTTTTATCGTTATTGTTTCTTGATATTGTTTGATGAAAATAACTAACTAAAGAACATAAAGAAGATAACTAAAGATTCACAAGCAAGTATCAAGGATAAAGAAAATAAGTTTAATAAGCTTCCATTTTACATTTTCTAATAGTTCAAGCACATTTGGAAGGGTATGCCACTATGAAGTATCCATCTCTGCCCCTGATTAGCAAGCAAGCTTATTTACTCAATTGCACTAATGAATTATTGTACTAGAAGGTGAGGAGATGCATTGGATCTTAGACAGGATTACAGGTGGGTCTTCATCTTAGACTTGGTCTCCCTATATGGGATCCAAGCCCTCCAGAGGGTCATAATGGCACATGTAGGGTGAACATTGAGAGCTATGGGTCTCCAACTAGGTAGAGCATTGATTGCCACACTATGGGATTCTTCAGCACCACCACATTGCTTGCTCGTGCCCCAGTTATACAAAGATGATGATGCACTTGGACCATGTTACCTAGCCATCTACACATTGCATCCCACACTTGGCAGCTAATTCAAGGCCCAGAGCAGGTTTCGCCTCTCCCAAAGAGACATGGGAGGGCTTGTGTCATCTTCTAGCCCTCAATGATGGAGTATTGACTTGATCTTGAGCCACTTGGAGACCCATGAGACCACTTTTTGCGCCCCAGAGCCACTTGGGAGCACCACATGAGGACTCAACTAGGCCCTCCAACAACCCTTTTGCACTATTATTTTATCATTTCGACTTCATTGATGGCTTATCTTTCACATTTGAGCTATTTGATGGGCTTGTCACCAAAGACATGTTAATTTTGCACATTAAAATAATATTCATGGCATTTTTAGGATAATTCAAATTAGACGAGGCTCATATAAATAAAGTTACCTCTCATTCATTTGAATCATCACCAAGGATTTTCGCAATGCTTATTAGAGATTTAGGACCTACAATTTGGTGAAGGACTTGGATGTGTATGGATGGATTTTTGATGTTTGGATCTTTTCGCTATCTTTCTTGGAGCCTCTGATATGTTGCTAAAGGATGGATATACTTCGCATTGTCTTGTAAGTGCTCTTTAATGGTATATTTATGATTTTCTCTTGTTGAAATTGTGTGTCCTAATTATTGAATGTGGTTCTAAACCAGTAATATTGAGAAATCTTTGCATGTGTTACTCATTGATAATGTGAAATGAATGTTCCTAGTGAATACTAAGTGTATTTAATCCATGAAACTCCATTAACTTAATTAAAGAGGGTGAATGCTTAAAAGGGGTAGTTTAGGGCTTCCTCTTTAGGCCTCCTTGAAGGACGATGACTCCAACCTCCCAATGGTCTAGTTACTAGTCTTATCCCTTGGTGGTCACCCTTAAATTTTATCCGTAAATTTATTTTTTTTTCGTCCCTTTAAGCATAAGAAGGTTTTCTAGGGCTTGGTGCAAAATTTTAGGGAGGAGGAATTTTTGGATTCCGTTTAGATAGAATTATTCATTTGTGTCTCCTCTAGCTCTCCTCTTGATTTTTGGCAATGTTCACAATGAAATCCCAAGATAATTGATGCTCTAGCCATCGTACCAAGTGGAAACCCTAGGTGCTATCCTTCAACTTGGGGATTCTTTGAAGGCTTGGGATTTAGTACTTGTTGAATTATATCAATCTTATCCTTTTCTCTTGTCTACCCTGACCTTGGATGAGCTTCTATCTCATCAAATATCTCAATCCTAGGCGTCGAGTAGACCACCTTTCAAGGGGTTTTTAGTGGAAAGTCCTCCTAGCTTCTCCTAAAGCTTGCATTTTCATTGAATCTTTCCATTGAATGAGCCACCTTTCCTCACTTAAGACCTATCCTAGGAACATCTATCATAAGTGAGGGACATTGGGACTCCTCGCGTCAGTGAAAATCTAAGAAGAGAAGGGAAAATCCATTGTGGTGATAGTGGGACATTTTCCCAAATTGTTTTTGTGCCCTCTAGCTCTCGCCTATTTACAAGGCTTGCTAGTTTGTGCGGCGATAGAACCATGTGGAATCTACCCGAGGCCAACACTTATCTCTAGAGGGGCAATGTTGGGACTACAAAGTGTGATATTCCTAAGTAGCAGTTTGCTAAGTGAAATATCAATTTTGCTCATTTTTGGTTTATTGCACGGATGCACTTAGGAAAGGTGGGATTAGAGGTGTTGATTTTTGGTAGCATTGGATGTGCTCTAGCCATGAAATTTGGTAGAGAGGCTAAGGCACATGAGATCTCCAAGTCCCAGAAATTGTTTGGAGAAATTCCACCCAGATGAAGAGATATTAAAATAATTAATATTTTTAATGGGTTCCTAAGTCTAAACTTAGGAAAATAAAAATATTAATGTGTATTAATATAAAATGAGTGAGAAAGTTCTAAGTGACGACGATCAAGCCAATTCTAATCTTAGCCATTGATTAGGGACTTAATCTCGGTCATTGAATCGTCAACAGGAAAAATATAAGAGGAGGCTTGAGGATTAGTTGAAAAAACACCAAGAGAGACCAAGAATTTGATTTTCTGGGGTGCGGTTTGCTGAGGAAATCGAGTTAGTGATCAGTTGCAGTGAGGGGCAGTTCAGGAAGGGATTTCCATCTGAGGTTGACGAATACATACCAAAGAGGCAGTGAAGTACTAGGAGAGACAACGCAAGCTGTAGAAGGGCTGACGCAAAGGAAGCAGAGGGTTCTAGAGGCTAACGCAGAGGAAGCAGAGGCTGACGTAGAAGTCGTGGAGGGCTTCAGAGGTAGCGCTGGAGGATGATGTGGGGCAGATTGGGATCAGATCACCAGATTCTGAGCTGGGAGAGGGTGATGAAGCTCTTGGAAGAGTGACGCAATTCTTGAGCAGTGCTTGGAGCAGCTTTCGCCATCCAGTATAGGGAACAATCGGAGTCACTATGGGGTTTGATCATTCAGTTGCTGATTTGCCAGAATATCTGTCTCCTGATAGAGGTACTACTGCCAAGGATATTCTCTGTTGGGTGAGCCATTTCTGGCACCCTAGTTATATTCACAAAATCTGCTTAATAATACAAACCCTCTAGATGTTGCACCCTTTCTCCCAAATTTGGTTTTTCCGGGGACGATTGACCAAAAATAACAGTGTCCCTTGTGTTATTGTTTCTGTATATCTGTCTTCAGTGCATGATCTATATATTTGTGAAGGCTGCAATTGTGTTTACTTCAATGTTTATGCAATTAAATAACTTGTTAATGTAAAGAACAAATAGGAGGTAGTAAACCAAAAATTGCAGTAGGGGTTTCTGATGTGTTAGATTCAAGAATTTTCACAAGAGGACCCACACATGGTTTTTGGCTTAGAACACACCCAAAAATTAGGTTTGGAGGAAAAATTGCGGCTTTAGTGCGGCCACCTCATGAGATTTTTGGCCCACATGGGAAGTACACTCTCATAAGAGCGGATTCGGTGTGGGAAGTTCAAGCTGCGCCCACATGGGAATTTTGGTCGCATCTTGACAAAAGGAGGAAGGAACACTCATTTGCTCATTCATTCATCATTTGCAAAATTTTCTTTGACAAAAGCATGCATGAGCTGAACCCAAGTTTGCAAGTGTTGTTTAGCACACGAGTGTCTCCGAGCGGAGATCTCAGCCCTTGCTTCGATGGACTTCGAGTTTCGGCCCAAGGAGGGAGTTTTACCTTTGTCATTTCGCACTACCAACAAGGAGGTTCGATTTTCAGTGAGACGAGCAGCTACAACAGTGCAGGAATTGCACAGTTCTTAGTGGGCGCACTTCGGGAGGTGGAGTGAGATGTGATTGAGGTTGAAACTTGGAGTGAAGGTCGGGGAAGTATTTTGAGGAGTATTGCATCTATTTTGGAGGCCTTTTGCAGCAGGATTTACAGGGGGGTCGAATCACCCAGCAGTGGAGCCATTGAGGGGAAATAGGGTTGAATTTCCAAAGTCAATCATTGGCCAAAACCTTCGTGGGTTATTATGGGTAATTGGTGGAGAGACCATGATTAATTTCCCATAATTTTTTGAGCACTGGAGAGGGCCATATCAGTAGTTCTATTCAGCCAATATCGCATTTCTTGCATCTTTAGAGCAAAGCTAGAGCAGCATAGGAACAAATCAGAGAGGGGTGCCTTATTTATCATTTGGGGCTTTGCTAGCTTGCCTTGAGCAAGCCCAAGTGCATTCCTTCCAGCACCTTATTGTACACCCTTATTTATCAATAAAAAGAGCTCAACAACGCAGTTTTTGGTGTAATTAAGGGTCTGATTGCGTGTTCACTATTTTATGGTGTTTTTGTCTATGTTTATTTTGCATATTTACTGTTAATTTTCCTTAGGAATATTACACAAAGTCACATATGCTCTCAAAACAAGGAAAATCATCCTCTGGAAAGTGTTCGAAAGCAATATCTTAAGGTATATCTACTACATGTGTGATACCATCTAAGCAAACCTCTTAAGATCAAGTAAGATCAAGATCATTAGGGACATAAACCATTAAAGCATAATAGCAGACCACATCAAGTGCTATGGGTGCAAAAATATTTAACTCAAAACTTACCTTCAAATGTCTGACTAAATCAAAATCTATAAACAAGTTACCTCAATTATCTTTGGGATGATTAGGCCAACAACACTATTAGATGTTTCAATCCCCCAAGGGAAGTGACATGTCCTAAGTAGATCCATAAATCCATAGGTGTATGTCATAATGTGGTCATGGAGTGGGAAAACTTCAAGGAAGATGTCACTTCCATGAGACCAACTAATGGAGGTCCAACATCTTGAGTATAATGATGTAAGCGGGTAGCAATCATGGAGGCATGAGTTACCCATTTCCTTGGCCTTCTTTTTCCACCCTTCTGAGTTTTCTTTGGTGCATGGATTCGGAGAACCAACTTGCTTTATGCTATTCTAATATCCCTTTAGGATGTAGCAGTTTATCGCACATTGGGCTGGGACATTCAAGAGTTCCTTTATCTTAGATGAAGCATCTAATGATTGGGTCATTGGGTGATTTTCAATGAGGGAGGTAGAGCTCATACTAGGATTTTTTCCATGTGATAAATAAATCCCAATCATATTTTGCATCTGATATTTTCTTTCTGTTGTTGCTTTATATGCTTTATCATTCTTTCAGCTGCATCAACCCCTGAGGCCAAGTTTCCAGGGCCTAACTCAGGGATTCAAATATAGGGTGGAAATCCCAAAAACAAATGACAATCAATTTAAAGAGTGGATATGAATCATAAGGATGGATTACCATGAACACGTTATATTAATCAATTCCCCCTGATAGTGTCTTTCCTAAACCATAAGGCCTTAGAGGAGGTTCCACATGTAGGTTTTAACCCGTACAATAATTACCTGCAAACAAATTCTTAAAACAAAAAAATATACAATGGCAAGAACATAAAACAAATATGCACAAAGATTTTCCCCTGGATCTCAAAACCGAGACTACCAGATTGATTTTTCATTATATTCCTTTCAACATTACAATACATATATATATACATGTCGAAGCATTCATAAAAACCAATCCATTAACCTTGGATTAGAACATAACCATAGTTTCCTTGATTAGATCTACAAAATACCATGGGCAGAAAACCATCATGCCCAAAAGCACGTGCAAAACCCATGCACAAAACCATGGGTAGGTCCGCCCCCCATCCTAAGGTCCTCATAAAAAAAAATCTCGGTGTATTGCACCAGACCTCGTGCAAGGGGGCTCCCCGACATGCGGGGTTGCCGCACCCTGTGAACCCCCCATTGCACCCAACGTAATGTACAGCGAGTGACGCTATTCATGGAAAGAATACAACACACACCCAACATTCTCCCACTTGTTTTCTTTCCACATAGTGGATCACAGGAGAGCTTAGTCATGGGTCTAGGCCTGCAACGCCCATTGCTTCTCTACACCAAGAAAACTTCTCAATGCTCACAAAATTCGTTAATGCATCTGTAACATTCTTCAAAGCATCCACCTTTACCAACAACACCTTTTTGTCCTCAACCATAACCTTCACAAAGTGATACTGAACATCAATGTGCTTTGTCTTTGAATGATAAGTAGGGCTTTTTGCCAAGAAGATTGCACTTTGGCTATCACAGTGTATCTATATCGATCATTGTACCAACCCTATACTTGAACACAATCTCTACAGCCAAACTATTTCCTTCCTTGCATGAGTGACTGCGATGTATTATGCCTTTGTAGTTGAAAGTGCCACTACAGACTGCCTTTTACTCATCCAACTGACTGCTCCTCCAAATAAGTTAAACACATACCCACTTTTAGATCTTCTTTGATCTAGATCTCCAGCCCGGTCTGCATCAACAAAGCCACGAATGTCAATAACTCTGTCCAATCATAGTCTTCCTTGGTATCACGAACCATAATCACTAGTGCCACACAAATACCTGAAAACCTGTTTTGTTGTTGTCCAATGCTCCTTCCCTCATTTTGACATAAACCTGCTCAATGCTCCCACTGCATGTGCAATATCTGGTCTGGTGCAAACCATTGCATACATCAGGCTACCAACTGCACTCACATATGGAACACAAGAATGTCCTCTTCTTCTTCTTATGTCTTAAGGCACTGTTCAACAGATAAATTTACACCCACAGGAATAGGAACCTTCACTAGTTTACCATCCTACATATTAAACCTTTGCAATATTTTTGTGACATACTTCCTCTGGTTTAACCAGAGCTTCCTCTTTACCCGATCTTGTTAATTTCCATGCCCAAAATATAGTTTGCAGCACCAAGATCCTTCATGTCGAATTTGGAGGAAAATTAAGTCTTCAAATCCAGGATAATTTCTTTGTCATTTCCAATCAATGACATATCATCCACATACAAGACCAAATAAATAACACGGTCACCAATTAATTTAAAATACACAGTGATCCTCTTTTCTTCTAGTGAAGCCAGTCCCCATATATATGTATCAAATTTCTGATACCACATCCTTGGTGAGTGTTTTAACACATACAAAGGCTTTTTTAACCTACATACTAGTTCTTTCTTATCCTTCATTGCAAAGCCTTCAGGTTGCTTCATGTAGATCTCTTCTTCTAGATCCCTGTGAAGAAATGTTGTCTTCACATACAACTGTTCTATCTCAAAATCAAAAGCAGCAACAACAGATAAAATTAATCTAATAGAAGTTAACTTGGCAACAGGAGAAAAAATATCACCAAAATCAATTCCCGACACCTAGGAATAACCTTTTGCTACCAATCAAGCTTTGTATTTCTCCACCTTGCCTTCTACATTCATCTTCTTCTTAAACACTCATTTTCTTCCAATGGGTTTCCTTCCAACCGACAACTCCACCAAGTCCCAAATCTCTTTTTTTGTCCAAAGATGCCATTTCATCAACCATGGCCTCTTTCCAGAGTTTTCCATCCTCTGAATCTACTGCCTCCCTAATAGTTTTGGGATCATCATCAGTAATAGACAAAGCAAAATTTCAACAAAAAGCAAATGGACTATACCTTTCTGGCAATGTTCTCTCTCGAACTAATCTTCTCAAAACTGGTATTTGTGGCTCTTTCCTCTTCTGATTCTTGTTCTGCTATAGAGTTTGATTCTTCTTCATTTAGCTCAAACTCTATCTTCTCAGGTTCCTTTGGAATAACTTCATGTTTAATAATATCTTTCACTTCTCTAAACACCACATCTCAGTGATACACAACCTTATTTGATTTTGGGTTCAAAAGCTTAAAACTTTTGAAACCATCCTTATACCCAATAAAGATGCACCTTTTAGATTTACTATCCAACTTGGTTCTTTTCTCATTTGAAACATGTACAGATGCATCACAACCAAATACCCTCAAATGTAAAAGAGAGGTTTTCTTACGAGTCCATACCTCATGTGGAGTCTTATCCTCCAATGTAGATAACATCCAGTATCCCCTGCCTTTGCCCAGAATTGTTGCCCTAATCCAGTGCCATTAAGCATGCATCTTGCCTTTTCCATCAACGTCCTATTCGTTCTTTCTACAACTCATTTTTTTTTAGGTGTCTATGGAGTAGTCTTTTGTCGTGTTATACCACACTTCTTACAGAACTCTTCAAATTCCTTCTTGCAAAATTGTCCACCATTATCTATCTTCAACACCTCAATCTTCTTCTCTGTCTGATTTTCCACTAGAGATTTAAATTCTTTAAACTTGTCAAAGACTTAAGATTTCTTCCTGAAAAAATATTTCCATGTATTCCTTGGGAATTAATCTATAGATGAGACATAGTACACAAACTTACCCAGTGATATAACCAACACATGTCCAAACACATCACTATGCACAAGCTCTAATATCCCTTTCACCCTGTTAGCACCAGAGGGGAAACTCACCCAATTCTGCTTCCCATATACAAAATGTTCACAGAAAATGAAATCCAAAGAGCAATTAGACATACCTTCTACCATACCATTACCATGTAGTATTCGAAGTCCCTTCTCTCCAATATGTATAAGCCTTTGATGCCATAACATGGTCTTTTCTCTAGAGACCACTAGGTTTTCTGCTCCACTTTTAGGAACCACAAAATTGTTGCACCTATCAATAATAGTGTTGTCAAGAAGCTTGTACAAAATTCCAACATGAAATCCCCGCATCAATACGAGTGCTCCCCAAACCATCTTGCAGGTATCTCTCTTCAACGCTGTTTTTACACTCGCATCATCCATCTTGCTTACAGAAATCAGATTTATAGCTAATACAGGAATATGCAGAACACCAGGAAGTGTTCTAATCATTCCACCTTGCAACTTCAGCCTGACTTTTACGCGTCTGATGATTCTAGCCTTCCTATCATCCCCTAAGAAGACATCACCACCATCATATTTCTCGTACTCGCAGACTATGTCACAGGGTTCGACGAACCTGAAAAAAAAAATTGAAATTCATTCAGGTTCGCCGAACTTGAAAGTCGAACATGAACGGCGAACCTGAACGAATTCGAACCTAATCAAACCTTAAAATTCGAACCTGAAAGACGGTACCTGTATGTATTTTAACGCGAATTTCAACAGTTTTTTTTTTAGGTTCGATGGTTTTTTTGGCAGTTTTATCAAATATCTGCATCTGCATGCTCAGATTTTCTGCATGATTTGAATAATGTATCGATTTTTACCTATGAACATTCACGCACTACAACTAAAATCGAGGAACTATCTTTTTTGAAGTTCCTATGAAATTTACCATCAGGCCAAAAGCCATCATGACTCCCGCATTCGATGTGCAGCAAATGCTACAAAATTATCTTACTGAGAAATGCCTTTGGTGCATACATGAAATGATGTGACATTCCTACAGTAAACTCCGCTGAATCTATTGGTATAGCAATGATGGATATCCATATTAAATGGAAAATCAACACTTGTACAAAATTGTTTTCAAATCGGTTTTGGCTCATTGTTCTCATGTAAAATTTCTGTGTACAATTTGTCATCTAGAAGTTCCAAACCCTTAGCTTTCATCTCTGTGAAAAGATGGCATGCTTCTTCCTCTAGGCCTACTTTGTGACAAATCCTGATGAAATACTCATAGTTCACTGAATCCAAATTGGGTTTGTTCCACTCTGTTCAATCAAGAATGAATATGCTTCCTCAAAATCTCTGTCGAAGAGGATTCCCTTAAGGAGATGAGTATAAGTACCATACAGAGGCTTAATCCCTTCTTCTTTCATTTTATCCAAGAACTGAAGTGCGCCTCCAAGCTTCCTTGTCTTGCAAGCATAATTAATCATTATATCATATGTAAATGCATCCAGTTGGTAGCCACTGTT
>APFE030396216.1:20089-41920 GCA_000404065.3 Pinus taeda | reverse complement strand
TAATTATACAAAAATATATTAATAATAACAACCCTATATTAATAAGAGTAATAACCATACTTTGAGATAGTGAAATTATACTTTTATGATTGTTGAAATTGCTGGTACCAGATTCCGTCCAAAAATATATCACAATGATCATTCGAATTTCCTTCCAAAATGCACCCACTACCACTTGACATAGTTGACTGGCTCATTA
The DNA here is from genome assembly GCA_000404065.3 of Pinus taeda. Classification (NCBI taxonomy): domain Eukaryota; kingdom Viridiplantae; phylum Streptophyta; class Pinopsida; order Pinales; family Pinaceae; genus Pinus; species Pinus taeda. The sequence goes on along the minus strand of APFE030396216.1, from coordinate 41,721 downwards.
TTTCTATTTAATTTTAATAACCAAATTCCATTTATCATAATAAACAATTTAATTTTAATTATCCAAAATATAATAATAATAATAATATTTCGAAGTGGTAAATATATATTTATCCAAAAATTCTACTAATAATAATCATATTTTGAAGTGGGTTGAAATTATAATTTTTTATGAAAGTGGAAATTGCAGCTACCAAATACCATCCAAAAAGATATCACAATAAGCATTTAAATTTTATTTATCTAATATATAATAATATATAACAATGATAAGTGGTGAAATTATATTTTTGTAGTAGGGTGAAATGGCAGCTACCAGATTCCATCCAAAAATATACCACAATAAGCATTTGAGTTTTCATGAGAAAATGCACCTATAACCACTTTGATATAGTACCCTTGGTCATTATTTCTTTTTAATTTTAATGAATCAAAAATACCACTTACAGAAACCGCTGATTGAGACTAAAAGAAGCACCAGCACAATACTGAGTTTTCATGAGAAATGCACCTATAACCACTTTGATATAGTACTCTTCCTCATTATTTCTTTTTAATTTTAATGAATCAAAATACCACTTACAGAAACCGCTGATTGAGACAAAAACCACCAGCACAAAACTTACCTGTTCTTGAAATAGCATGTTTACATAAACTATATAGCATTGACACAGCATGTTTACATAAACACAGACTGGCTAACACTGGAACAGCCAGCTTGCATGGCTCCATTTAAACAGCCAAATTGCACAGGCTAAATGAACTATAAAGCCACCCTGCTTGCAAAGCAAACTAGGTGACCCATTGAAACAACCAAGGACAAACTAGATGACCCATAAAGCCACCCTGCTTGCAAACTAGATGACCGAATGAAACAACCAAGGACAAACTAGATGACCAATGTACAAACTAGAAGTCTCTGAAACAACCCACTTTACAATACAGATTGTAACTGCTTCAATTTTTATATCTATTTAATAATAATAATGATACAGATCGATTTCATTCATTGACACAGCACACAGGTTTGAAGCTAAATAACTATTAATCAATAATAAAGTAATAAAGTCTATAATCATTAACTGTAACAGCCAGCCTGTCTATATAAGTAAATTTGAGGCTAAATAACTATTTTAAAGATTCTTTTTAATCAATAATAAAGTATAATCTGTTACACACACCAGCTCATAGTTGGGTCAATCCATTCAAATTTCAAACCCCAGCTGATAGTTGAGTTAATGAAACAAGTTCACATCAATTAATCCACAGAATCCTTTCAAAACCAAGTTCATGGTTGAGTTTTTTAACCAGCTTCAAATAAGTTCATGGTTGAGTTTTTTAACCAGCTTCAAATGTGGGTTCATATTATCGAAATCAAATAAATCCATTAAAATCTGATCTCATAGTTGAGTTAATGAACCAGTTAAAGTCCAGTACATATTAGAAGTTGCGTTGGGTTATAATCCATTGAAATCCCAGTAGCTCATAGTTGAGTTAATGAGCCCAGAGCCAAGTTCAAGCTAACTCATGGGTGTGAACACTATGAGCCCAGAGTCAAGTTCAAACTCAACTCATGGATGAGCATTATGAGTTAATGAGCCAAGAGCTAAGTTCAAACTCACGGGTCTCATGGGTGAAGTTGAGTTTGGTTATGATCCATTGAAGCTAAATAACTATTAATCAATAATAAAGTCTATATTCATTAACTGAAACAGCCAGACTGTCTATATAAGTAAATTTGAAGCTAAATAACTATTTTAAAGTTTCTTTTTAATCAATAGTATAATCTATTACACACACCAGCTCATAGTTAAGTCAATCCATTCAAACCCCAGCTGATAGTTGAGTTAATGAAACAAATTCACATCAGTTAATCCACAGAATCCTTTCAAATCCAAGTTCATGGGTTGAGTATTTTAACCAGTTTCAAATTTGAGAATTCATATTAGCGAAATCAAATAAATCCATTAAAATCTGATCTCATAGTTTAGTTAATGAACCAGTTAAAGTCCATTACATATTAGAAGTTGAGTTGGGTTATAATCCATTGAAACCCCAGCAGCTCATAGTTGAGTTAATGAGCCCAGAGCTAAGTTCAAACTCAACTCATGGGTGAACACTATTGAGTTAACGAGCCCAGAGCCAAGTTCAAACTAACTCATGGGTGTGAACACCAGAGTTAATGAGCCCAGAGCCAAGTTCAAACTAACTCATGGGTGTGAACACTAGAGTTAATGAGCCAAGTTCAAACTCAACTCATGGATGAGCATTATGAATTAATGAGCCAAGAGCTAAGTTCAAACTCATAGTTCTCATGGGTGAAGTTGAGTTGGGTTATAATCCATTGAAGCTAAATAACTATTAATCAATAATAAAGTAATAAAGTCTATATTCATTAACTGAAACAGCCAGCCTGTCTATATAAATAAATTTGAAGCTAAATAACTATTTTAAAGTTTCTTTTTAATCAATAATAAAGTATAATCTGTTACTCACAACAGCTCATAGTTGAGTCAATCCATTCAAACCCCAGCTGATAGTTGAGTTAATGAAACAAGTTCACATCAGTTAATCCACAGATTCCTTTCAAATCCAAGTTCATGGTTGAGTTTTTTAACCAGTTTCAAATGTGGGTTGATATTAGCGAAATCAAATAAATCCATTAAAAGCTGATCTCATAGTATCAAATAAATCCATTAAAATCTGATCTCACAGTTGAGTTAATATAACTGGGAGCATTTACAGTTTCAAATGTGGGTTGATATTCGCGAAATCAAATAAATCCATTAAAATATTCGCGAAATCAAATAAATCCATTAAAATCTGATCAAATAGATCCATTAAAATCTGATCTTGTTATTGAAGCTGGGAGCATTTAAAAAAGTGGAATACATCAATCAAATTAAAATCTGATCTTGTTATTGAAGCTGGGAGCATTTAAAAAAGTGGAATACATCAATCAAATTAAAAACTAATCTGTCCCATAAATTATCTTTAACTTCCTTTAAAATTTCTCTTTTATCTTGCAACCCAGCTCTTTTATCTTGCAACCCAGCTCATAGTTGAATTAATGGGCCAGAACCAAGTTCAAAATCAACTCATTGGTGAACAGTAATGAACAGTATGAGTTAATGAGCCCAGAGCCAATTTCCAACTCAACTCAGGGATGAGCATTATGAGTTAATGAGACAAGAGCCAAGTTCAAAATCAACTCATGGGTGAACAGTAGGAACAGTATGAGTTAATGAGCCCAAAGCCAATTTCAAACTTAATGAGCCAAGAGTTAAGTTTAAACTCATAGGTAAAGTATTTACTGGAATTTGTGTGTGTGAAGTGTTCACTTGAACCCTGAAACAATTCAGCCAAATCGCATCACATAAATTCGGAAAAAAATCCTTTATCATCAAATACAAACCCAATCCATATTGGCAAAAATAAAAATAATAGACACAGAAGAAGAAAGCAGGGAGAAGAACACAGAGGACATAGTAAATGCAGTTGGTCTATAGATATATATTTATATCAAAATTTGAAATGTACATGCAAAATTTTGGAAGGGAATCACAGATCCTTATCAGTACAACTGATACTATTTCTCTAGCATTCTCATTAGCAGGATCACATCCATATGACCGTGGGACAAAATACATTGACCTTGGCAAACCACAAAAGGCTTACGGGGCTTATATCTCGGGGTTTCCTCGTCAGAACGTCTCAGTAGGCCGTCTCTTCGGTTTCTTGGACGGACGAGATACTCCCTTAGAGCGGAGCGGCGGTCGAGGTACCGTCAGCCGAACGATTTCTGGACAGCAGCTCCCAAGGGGCCGAGAACTTTGCCGGAATACCAGACCTTGGAATAGGCCTCCGATCCACACTCCCGCTCCTTGGGGTAAAAGTCCTCGAGGCTCAGAGACTGGCCGGCAGGGTCATTTTTTCCCAGAACCCTCAAGACTTGCTTGAAAACATTTACCTCGCAGGGTATGGTGAGGCCTCCCTGGTGATCGAAGCCGAACTCCTCCTCGGCCCGGTCGAGCAGGGTTCGAAACACGGGGCGGCTCAAATAGTCCGTGGGAATGATGAACCGCCTCCGCTCCCGCCCCACGTAGACCGCCAGATAGCCCTCCGGGACGTCCGGAGGCGGCGACGCCGGGGCCCTGCAGCAATCCGAGTCGGAGTCGTAGGAGAAGAGGTAGCGGTGCTTGAACTTTGGAGACAGGGCACACCCAACCGAGCTGGGGGTGCTGCGGCTCAGCGCAAACGTGCGCCATTTCTTCACGAGGCGACGCAGCCTCACAATCTGGCGGATTTTCTCGCCCTTCATTCTCGCAGAGACCTCCGAAAGGGGGCGCGCTAGCGCGGGGCTAAACTATTTTCTACAGAGATCTTCCTGAAGGCAAAACCAGCAAAATGCTCAACGGGACAGGACTCGACCCCTGAACCTCACTCCACGAGACAGGACTCGACCCTTGAACCTCACTTCAGCATTGGAGAACTACAGCGCGAGCTGAGCAGGCAGGGAAATGAAATGAGCGGCGAGTCTGAGAGCAGGCGGGCATGCATGTACAAAGGGAAGGCGGAGGGAGAGAAACGAAGGGGGATCGGGGTCTACTTATGGAGGTTAACGACGGCCGTAAAGCTGCGGAGTTGGTGGCAGGAATCATGGATAGACGGACGGACGGACGAGATCGTTTGTTTGGCCGTGCCGTGTATTGTGTCCGTATACGGATGGATACCACACTCTCTCCTCTTTAACCCCGCCCCACATCGCACTTATCACTAAATCTTCTTATATTTTACCTTTTTACACCGCCCCGGCAGACCTAACGGGAGTAAACTAATTTCATCCATTACCGGTTTTTATCTGTTACAAATCTAGGTGTCATTTTCAAGTGTTAGTGGTGTTGACGACATGTTCACATTTTAGGTTTAGATGGTTGAGATTGTAGATTTTAAGTGGAGTGGGGTGGGTTTTTTGAGATTGTAGATTTTAGGTGGAGTAGGGTGGGTTTTTTTGAGATTAACTCTGGAGATATTGAATACTAACTGTTATTTAAAACATAAGGTGACTTATTTTTGTTATTCAAGGAAGACTACGCTATTTATAATTATTTTGGTGATTCATAAAGAGAAAGGTTTTACTCTTGCCAAATAGGTGATTCATAAAGAGAAAGGTTTTCACTCTTGTCAAATAAGAAAGGTTTTCACTCTTGCCAAATAACTAACTTTGGACCCTGTTCTCTGACTTCTAAAGAAGATGAGCTAGCTCTTAGCCAAGTAAAAAATCAAGATTGGGGACAGATTGACTTATCATTATTATTCAAGGAAAACCACGCCACTTGTAATTACCTTGTTGGTGATTCATAAGGGAGCGGGCTTTCACACTTGCAAAATGATTCAAGAATCATCATTATTATTCAAGGAAAACCACGCCACCTGTAATTACCTTGTTGGTGATTCATGAGGGAGCGGGCTTTCACACCTGCCAAATGATTCAAGAAAAACCACGACACTTGTAATTACTTTGTTGGTGGTTCATGAGGGAGCGGGTTTTCACACCTGCTAAATGAGTCTTGATCTTGTAACTGCTTCTTTAATCTAAAAAAGACTAGCTCTTATCCAAACAAAAGTTGTTTTAGGGCATACGTGCCAAATGACTCTACCTTTTGTAACTGTTTCCTTAGTCTAAGGAAGACTAGGTCTTATCCAAACCAAAGTTATTTTAGGGCATAAGAAAAGTTGTTTTAAAAGTTACTTTTTCCCTTTTTATGTTTGGAATTATCTTTTTCATTTAAAAATTGTATTTTTAATAAAAAAATAAATTAAATATTTTAGAAAATATTTGAGATACTAAAATAATATAAAATTAGCCATTTAAAATGGAGTCGTCTAACGAGGCTAAGGAATTGCTCGAATAAAAATAGCCCGAATCCATGCAAAAAAATTTCAAAAAATATGGTAGAGGCGGTGTTTGAATCGTGTTTTTGATGGTGGAAATGGATTCAGCGCCATCAAAAACGTCTAGGACACCTAAAATTTGGAAGTTTAACAACTATAACATGGATTTAGGAAAATCCTTGCCGTATTTTCTGTAAATATGACCGGAATTTCCATAACTTTCCAGTCAACTCCTCTACCTTGTTAGACTACGCGATTTAAAATTACTTATAAATAAATAAATGTATGAGGGAAAATTTGAAAGGCTAATATTTGTAAGTGGCTAATTTTCCGTGTTTTTTCAAACAAAAAAAATTCGTGAATTTAGAATATGATTGGCCAAAATTTTATAAAAACTATACAAAAGCATTAAAAATACGAATAATTTTATTAAATATTACCAAACCTTTTATAATTTATATCTAATTTTTTATTAAATTTATTATCTCAATTTTTCTTATGAATCTATCTAAAAACCAAAAAATCACCTATTATACTAAAATGTATATATTATATTATTTTGTAAACCTTACTATAATTGTACTATTTTTATTAATTTAAGCTTATATCAAACATCCTCTTCTAATTATAATCTTGTGATCTAGACCTTTGAAATTCCTTTAAACCTAAATTGGTTGAAAATCCCATTTCCAATTTATATGATTGAAGTTGTAATATAAAATTATTTAAATAAAAGTAAAATAAAAAAATAATTTACACAACTCCAACCTAAAGTATCCTTGCTCTGGTCATTAATTTGATGTTATCTAATTTTATATTAATTTTTCTCCTATTACTAGCATTCAATGATTGTAAAAGTTGAGGCTGTGGATTTGGAAAACATAATTAAATTAAATATATAAATTTATAAATTTTAATAAAATTTATTGTAAAAATTTAAAAATCTTAAAAAACTAAATTTATAAATAACAAACTCCATTGTTAAAGTTTCCCTTTCAATTTAATCATTTAAATAGTCTTAAAATAAACCAAAACCGATACCAACAAAATCCCATCAATAAAAAGGGATTATAACTCTCAAAAGAAAATATATTATATTTAATGACTTATCATTAAACCCCACTCAAATCTATCATAACATCATGAATAAAAATTAATTTGTCAAATTTTAATTATCCAATACTTTTTTGACAGAAAATGAATAAAATGTTGACGACTGATCTTACCATTAATTTTTTAATTTAGGAATAAGTTGATAAATCGATAAATTAATTATTTTAAATAACTTATTTTAAATAAATAAATATTTATTTATTTTTTACTTTTCAATAAATAATATTATTAAATAAAATTTCATTAATTATCTCACGCGACTTCGGTACTGACAGGAATGGGTGGACTATAAGCACTCTTTGTGATAGGTTACTGTTCAAATCCCTCGTGGTGTTTACTACAAAGTAAAATTATATTTAAAAATAAATTTATATATTTCTCGATGATTCCATTACTAGGAATAATTTGTTTTGTAAGTTTGGTAAGAATATATTCATCAATATTGTCCATATATCACTTCAATCCGGACAAAAATGAATCAACAACTTCACATCAAAAAGCATCTTAAAAAACAACCAACACCATTTATCCAAATACATAATTTAATTTAATAAAATAAATTAGAAAAATGTATACTTATTAAATTCCATTTAAAATAAATTTTCATTTACCGTACCGCCATAAATTTTAAAAGATTTACCATATTGGAATCTAGCGATGCGTATATATATATATATATATATATTTTGGAAACTTTGGTTAGCCAGATCATTCCTTTAACGGTCCTTTTTAAATGCCTTGCTTTTATGACGGAAAGTTGCCCTGAGCGATCCGTCGGTTGTGAAACCTTATTGGACGCCAGAGTGTAAACTTTACGACACTTTATTTCTTTGTAATATTAATATTTATTTTCCAGGTTAAATTATGACACTCTCGATACTTTTTTTCCTTCATCGTTATGACTTCATAAAGAATTTATATTTCAGTGTACCTTATGGTAGAGATACGCTATGATTGCCCATTATTTTTTTCTAAATTTGTTTGGAATTTGACCCAAGTGTTTAGTGATTGGGCAGTTTAGTCACAAGTAAAAAAGTTTACATGGATAATAAAGGTGCTTTTCATATTCCAATGATGTGGAATATTTTGATAATAACAAGCAGTTGATTCTGAAGAAGGATGAGGGCACTAAAGTTAGTAGTCATAGTTTAGGTGTTTTAAGTTTTTGGTTTTTTTTTTTTCATTTTTTTTTTTAGCTATAATGATTTGAATTTTGGCCCGAATTTATTATATTAATAAGTTTTGATATGTGAGCTCTACATAATTAGAGTGTATTGGAGAGGTTTTTTACAGTGTTGAATTTATTTGTGTATTTAAAAAGAGATTTTAAATATAAAAGAATATAGTCTAATCAAAATTTGTTTTGCCAATTTTAATCAAAAGCTCCAAAACCAGAATAATTAGACAACGTCGTAAAAGTCACTATTTAGTTGTTGAAGATAATAACTAAGAGAGGAAAAGGTGAAGATAAAGAAAAAATAAGTCATTAAAGGTACAATTTGAATGAGCCTAATAGTTAAGAACATGTGTTTCCCCATAAGATGTCATAGGTTGAAATTTAGAGGGTGTAGAGTATGTACACCTTTGTAAACTTTAGTAGTCAATTCATCCAAGGAAGTGGGTCTCGTGTCCCACAAACAAAAGGGTCTCATCCACCAGTTTGGTGTATGGTTTGGTTGTGACTTTAAAATTATATTACTGTTATTATTTATTATCAAGTGTTTTCTTTGAGCTTGATAATTTTGTAAACATTGAGCCATACAAATTGAGTCATTGTTACACTTCAAAATGCCAAAATCTGTCTATAAAATCTAGGAAACCACTTCCTAATAAAACAAAATGTATAGAATGCAAAACTTATTTATAGAATAATAAGAAAGATACTACCAAATGGGATTTATCTACATTGTGCCCTTCATGGTGAAGTACTCTTCTTATGTAGAGTGTTGGGATTTATCTACAGTGTGCCCTTCATGTTGAAATTCTCTCCCTCTACATGATGTGATCGTAGTCCTCCTTGGGGTGAGATTGAAATGGATTCAAGGAAAATTAAGAGGAAAAACCTTAAATCCGAACTAATTAATGGTGAGATTGAAATGGATTCAAGGAAACTTAGGAGGAAAAACCTTAAATCTAAATTAATTGATGTGACAAATAAGACGAAATTGAATGATCTAAAAATGATCATAGAATTAAATTGATGTAGAATTGATTAACCATTAATGATTTGAATGCTAGCTCAAAGCACGGAAATCAAGGAAAACTGCTTAAGAAGAAGACTTTACGACAGCTGAATAAACACAAGATAGATGCATAACATAAGTGAAACCAATAAAAGCACAATGATACCAGACAGCAAAATTGATTACAGAGTTCGTCCCTAATGGACTACATCTCCGGGTCCACTTTGAAGATGGACAACTGCTTTATTAGGATTGAAACAGATAAGGTCAATTACATAGAGATTTGATTAGTTTGAATGCACACACAGGCACTTCTTATCATTATCATCAGACAGCCCTCTGAACCAACTTTCCAACGCCTGTCACAGTTCCCAATTCCGACTCTGGATGCTCCTGTTACACTGAAAACAAAACTGCCTATGACCTCTAAAATCTGCAAACAAATATCAAAACCACTCTCTTGATCAATGAAGGAAAATCCGCCTCTTATAGGCTTGCAGATGCATCAAAACCACCTTTGGCTGATTTCAGGATGAATTGATTGCTTCTGGATGAGGTTGTGAGCTTGGTCTAGTTGTTTAATGCCACATAGGATAAGTTCTAGGTCTTCGCATTAGTTGTTTTAACAAATTGTTAACAAAACCCACAAATAACCATATAATAAAACACAGAACCACTGGTGGCTTACTAACCGGGCGGAGGATGTTGACCGCCTACATGTGAACGGGGCGGTCTAACTGTGGTCTGCCATCTGGTGGCTATCCTGATGGTTAGGGTCGGTGGTTTCGGTAGCCAGTGCTCAATTGATAACTGCCTGAAGGTTTCTGCTACGGTCAAGGCTGCGGTTATCTACTAACCCCAATGGCTTTACACAACACATTCACATGGCAGCAGTCTTTGATACAGTTAGAACTGCAGTGACGGCTAAAACTCTGACAGTTAACCTTACAACCTCCGTCTGTTCACATGTTAATGGTTTCCGCTACAGTCTAAGAACTGGTCGCTTATGAAACTCGATGGTCATTGCTAACCCTTTGCTCTATTCACATGATCGGCCTACTCCGACATGGTTTGCTAACCCTCTGTGGTTTGGATAGTGTTAAGTTTTATTTGTAATGTTTTATATGTTTAAACATATGCCAAGGTTTAGGTTTAGGGCTAGGTTTATATATTAATAATGTGATGGTTTAGAGTTAGGTTTTGTAACATTGTTTGAATGCGATGGTTAGACTCAGGTTATGGTTTTAGAAGGTTTTAGCATAGGTTTTAGACTTAGATGTAGATTAGGGTTCACATTTTGTTTTAACAACCCATGTACAACATATTGTCACAATGTGACAAAACCAATGCATATCGTCGACACAATCTACAGTTGCGACGACAACCTAACGATAAGTCATAGCGAACCTCTTCAACGGATGACACAACCCAAAATCTTGCAAGGCGAACGACAAGACACATGTCGTCAACCAAATCCTGGCGGAACTGTCGATGAACACAAGTCAACAACCAGGTGCTAAACCATATCAGCTGAACGTCATGCAAAATCATATTACCTGAACAACCTGATCCATAACCAACACTGTCGAAGCTGACGACACCGAAATGAATTGACAACGATAGTGAACACTGACAACGACACTTGAACACCTATGCAATGATTTGACGAGATCCTCCTCTCCACTTGAAAGCTTTTGGACCACCAAAAGTTTGACCAAACAAATAGTCGATGAGGGTAGAACTCCCTCTCTTTCCACCTTGACCTGACGATGTACCAACACATTCGATCAATCACCTGTAAGTGATGACCCTGATGATGCTGACCATGGTACCTTTTGAGTCGATGACTTATTCCATCCATCTGCAATATAAACAACTTCCGACGATGGGCAAACAACCTGTTATAAACATGGTAATTGAATTCTTTCCATGAAGAACCATGAATTAGTGATTCATAAACATCTTTGACGACAATCTCTACTAGATGTTGTTTAATACCATCAACATGTATAAACAATCTATTTTGCGGAATAATAGAGACAATCAAAGATACTCTTGACAGCAAACCAGTTATACTTTCCTTATTCCTGATTACTAAGTGAACTTGTTGCCATAAACCCATCAAACTGTAAGATGAAAATTGTTGCAACTTAGTTTGTCTTTGAAAGTATTGAATTAGTTGTTGATTTGTTTGAATCACTTTTCCCTCATTTATTAAATGATGTTTCCATTGATTAGCAGTTTCCCCTGATGCATAAGTTTCCCTTAGACACTTTGACACTGCTTTAGAAAAGTCTTGGATATGAAAACAAATAGGTTTCCTCTCCACTTGAAAAAAGGTTTCCAAATTGTTCGAGACATGAAATGGCGACACAATACAAGAGAAATTGAACATTGACTTTCCCCAATATTGACCTGTATCCCTGCAACTGTTTATCTCCAAACTTGGACTGAATTGTTTCATTCTGACATTAGGAAGAGGAGCTTTAGGCACAAACTGTAATTCATGTTGTAATCCCTACTTATGAATAAGATGTTTGGTTTTACATAGAACTGGAATAGTTTCTATTTCTTTAATCAAACTATATTTAAGTTGAGTCTCATAACCTGAACAAACATCATGTTCTTCTTTTACACACATGATTACCAATCTTTTATTTGAACTTATTAATTGCTTCATCTGATTAACATTAACTAAATTCAACTTATTTTTGTTTTGATGTGCCCTAACAATAAATTCAACCCCATCTTTCTTGAGGTGATATTTATGTTCTCTCTTGTAAAATACTGCATCAAGATCATAAAGATAAGGACTTCCTAAGACAACTCCACATATGTCTACTGGAACCACATCTAATTCCACTTCATCAATGTAATTAGTTGTAATGGAAAATCTTAATCGACATTGTTTGGTGACTTTTATCTGAGTTTATTTATTTAGCCATCCTAATGGGTAAGGTCTTGGATGATTCTATGTTTCCAAACCCAAACTTTTAACTAAATATTTAGATATTAAATTCGCCTGTGATCCACTGTCAAACATTGTATCTATCTTTGTGTGCTTAGAAGTTATCCTTATGTTAAATAATTAAACTCTTTTATCCTCATTTGAAGGATTTATGTTTGATGAAGATGCAATAGTTTTCGAGCTTGAACTAGTGTTAGAAGTTTTATCTGTCGTAACCATGATGGTTATCCTCCTTTCATCACCTAAATCTAAACCTAGATCTTACTGGACTGTTGCAATTGCCTTCTTTTCATCCTTCTCCTTAAGGAACTTTTTGGTCTAAAGTTCTGGATGAAGTTTCCAACACTTAGATTCATCATGACCGATTCTCTGGCAATGAGAACAAGTAGGTCTTTCCTTCTGAGCTATCATTGATTTCTTTCTCTTTGAAATGTTCTTCCCCTTACTGTCACCAGAATCTTTGGTTTCCAACTTTTTGGATGACTGCGATGAAAACTTGAATGGTCTGCCACCTGATTCAATATGTGTGGCCTGAACACACTCTTTATCAAAATCATCATGATTAAACATCAATAATGTATGCTGCAAATATGAATGTAAACTGCCGATGTATTTTAATAAAGTTTCACGTGTATCCAATGAAATACCAAGAGCCAATGCTTTCTTTCTGAACTCTTGAGTAAACTCCTGAACACTCTGCCCTTTACCTTGCCTCATATGTTGCCAATCAATAACATCTTGTTGCATGTATCCTAAAGGATAAAATTGTTTCCTAAGAGCTTTTAAAAACTTAGACCATGAAGAGATGACTTTTCCTTTACGCTTTACATCTATCTGAGTTTTACTTTCCCACTAGATTAAAGTTGGTCCCCCCATTCTAAGTGTAGCTAGCTTAATTTTAGTTTTATTCTGAATGTGACAATACACAGTTATCTAGCTTTTCAGGATCCATTTCGCCATCATAAATAGGTAACTCAAATTTCACATCAAGTTTCAAAAGAGATGTTTTCGTAGGTTTCTTTACTATTTCAAATTCTACACTGGAAGAAGAATAAGCAGATGATGATGATGGAGGTGAAGGAGGCTTATCAGCCTTTCCTTTACCTTTCTCCTTCTTCAATGCCTTAGAAGAAGAAGCTGCATCTCTCGCCTTCTTGTCTTCATACAGTTCTCCCAACATCTGTTGCATAGTCAAGAATGCTTGCTGAAACTATTCATCACTCATCTTAGTTTCAATGTTTTCACCTGCATAAGATCCTGACATGGTCGATTTATGAATGACTCGTCACTTTCCAATCTCTGGATCGATCTGCTCAAGGATTCCTTTTCCTCGTTGCGACTTTGACCTGGTTAACATTCAATGGAAAATTCTACAAATGTAACCTGCTCTAATACCAAATTACATGATCTAAAAATGATCATAGACTTAAATTGATGTAGAATTGATTACCCACTAATGATTTTAATGTTAGCTCAAAGCATGGAAATCAAGGAAAACTGCTTGAGAAGAAGACTTTATGACAGTTGATTAAACACAAGATAGGTGCATAACAGAAGTGAAAATAGTAAAAACACACCGATACCAGACAACAAAATTGATTATGGAGTTTGTCCCTGATGGACTACGTCTCTAGGTCCGCTTTTAAGATGGGTGACTGCTTTATTAGGATTGAAACAAATGAGATCGATTACACAGAGATTTGATCAGTCTGAATGTGCATGTAGGCACTTCTGATCACTATCATCAGATAGCCCTCTGAACCAGCTTTCTAATGCCTGTCACGGTTCCTAATTCCTACTTTGGATGTTCTTGTTACACTGAAAACAAAACTGCCTATGACCTCCAAAATCTGCAAACAAATATCAAAACCACTCTCCTAATCAATGAAGGAAAAATTGCCTCTTATAGGCCTGTAGATGCATCAAAACCAACTTTGGTTGATTTCAGGATGAATTGGTTGCTTCTGAATGAGGTTGTGAGCTCGGTCTAGTTGTTTAATGCCACATAGGATAAGTTATAGGTCTTCGCATTAATTGTTTTAACAAGCTGTTAACAAAACCCACAAATAACCATATATAATAAAACACTGAACCGTTGGCGGTTCACTAACTAGGTGGAGGAGGTTGACCGCCCGCATGTGAACGGGGCGATCTAACCATGGTCTGCCATCTGGTGGCTATCTTGATGGTTACGGTCGGCAGTTTCGGTAGCCAGTGCTCACATGATAACTGCCTGATGGTTTCTGCTACGGTCAAGGCTGTGGTTATCTGTTAACCCTGATGGCTTTACACAAAACATTCACATGGCATCGATCTCCAATACAGTTAGTGTTGCGATGACAACCAAAACTCCAGCAGTTAACCTTATAACCTCCTCTTGTTCACATGTTAATGGTTTTCGCTACGGTCTAAGAACTAACGGCTTATAAAACCTGACGGTCACTGCTAACCCTTTATTTTGTTCACATGACTGGCCTACTCCAACACGGTTTTCTAACCCTCTGTGGCTTGGATAGTGTTAAGTTTTATTTGTAATGTTTTATGTGTTTAAACATATGTTGAGGGTTAGGTTTAGGGCTAGGTTTATATATTAATAATGTGATGGTTTAGAGTTAGGTTTTGTAACATAGTTTGAATGCGATGGTTAGATTTAGGTTATGGTTTTAGAAGGTTTTAGCATAGGCTTTAGACTTAGATGTAGATTACGGTTCACATTTTGTTTTAATAACCCATGTATAACATATTTTCACAATGTGACAAAACCAATGCATATCGTCGACACAATCTACAGTTGCGACAACAACCTAACGACGAACCATATCGAACCTCTACAATGGATGACGCACCCCAAAATCCTACTACGCGAATGACAAGACACATGTCACCGACCAAATCCTGGCGTAATTGTCGATGAACACAAGTTGACAACCAGGTGTTGAACCAAAACAACTGAACGTCATGCAAAACCATATTACATGAACAACCTGATCCATAACCAACACTGTCGACGACGTCGAACTGAATTGACGACGACACTGAACACTAATGATGACACTTGAACACCTGTGCAATGATCTGACGAGATCCTACTGGATCATTGAACCATTAAATATTACTAAAATTTTGAAGTTTAGACTGGGTCTTTCAAGAAAAAAAATTCCCCCAAAAAAATTAAGATATACTTATTTTTAACCAATGACATTTAAGATGATGATGTCACCCATATTAGTGAATAGTTGGAGGAAAAGGGAAAAAAAACTATTTCTTATTTTTATTTTATTTCCTTATGACTTTACTAAAAATATCAATGAAAATATTCTTTGGATGTTGAATTGAATTCAATGTCAACAAGCAATTTTAAAATACTTTTAAATATACTTGTAATAAGCCTACTATGAGATAAAATAAAAATGCAAATGAAAACCCTAATTCTCTAGAGACATGTTTTTTCATGTATTTTCAGTTTATTTCATAACAAAATTATTAAGTTGGGCACTTGTTGAATTCTATATTTAAAATAATACTTAATACTTTTAGTAACCTTATAAGCATATAAATTGAAAATGTGTGAAGAAAAGTAGTTTTCTTTTTTTTCCTCCACAATTCCTAACTTTTATTTTATTATTTTCTTTAAGAGACTGCTTTTACATCCTAAATTTCCCCTAACTAAGCATAAATATGTGAGTGGAGACCTATCTTGGAAGAGAGTTGAGGGGGAAAAACAGTGCAAAATGCTTAAGAAGGAACTTGAGGGATTTTGATGACAAATCCAACACACTTCATAAAGTAAAAAAGGGAGTGTAGACAAAGATGAAAAGAAAAAACACAAGAGCAACAAGGAAATTAAAAATAATTGTTAAGTGAAATCCCCACATTGGGCATACTCATATATGGGTTCATTGAGCTTTCTCACCCAAAACATGGGCCTCTAATCCACAAGTTAGACATATATGTGGATAATAGTGGCAGCTTGATTGTACAAATTGCAAATTGCTCAGTAAATGCGGGAGATGAAATTAAGGGGAGACCATGCTTTGACCTACTTAATGCTTAAATATGTGCCCTCAAACATATCGAAGAATATTGGAAACCTCTCAAAGGTATATCTTAATTATGGGACTAGATCAAACATACTTGTCAAAATTTATCCAAATAGGAAGAGAATGCAAAAAAAGGATCCTAAAATGATAAGCAAGACCAAATAATGATCTAGGTAAAGAGAGTTAGGGACTTCATCTAAGAATTAGACATCCAAAGGATAAATTACATCCATACATTTAGACCTATATAAGGGTTTAGAGAAGAAAGGACCACTAACACATTTAAAATCATCATAAAAAGTGGAAGTCCTAATTACCTCATCAATGAGTGTTTGATATATGGAAACGTAATGTGGAAAATCTCACACAACAATGGGTACCTGGTTTTGGCCCTATTTGATGTGATTAAAAAAGTTCTTATTAGGGGTAACATTAAGTTTCCCCCTCGAATATTGGGACTTCAACACTTTTTTTACTATTAATAACAAATTAAGTAAGTTTATTAGCTTATGTCTAAAAAAAATGATATATCACATGTGTAAAACTAGCACAATAATATAAGTTAAATGGTTGATTAATATAGATTGGTCCATTATCACTAAAGTTAAATTGTATCCTCTTATAATCAAGTGAACTTTCTTTAAACCTACTTCTTTATAGGAAATAGTGTCAGATTCAGCCTCTGATGACCTTACGAACCCTCTTTGAGATCTTATTGATCCACCATTTGAAAACGCTGAAGACCTCATTATCATCTCATCTGACGAGGATTAGAATTTAAGCTTAAATGTTTTTTGTTGCCATTTAGATAATCTTAGTTTAGTGTTGTAGATGGTCTTTGTTTGGCTCTTAAAACATGGGATTGTTGGGTATGTTGTGGTTTTTGTGTTCTTCCTGGATATTTATATTTGTGATATAAGTGAGATGTGCATATCAGTTATGCTAGTAGTTGGTTCTTTACACGCAGTTTTTATAGTTTAAATTATATGGAGATTGTATGTCCTCACACCCCTATGTTTCATTTTGGGGTTTCTATTTGCTTAGAATCCTAGCATTCCTTATATTTTGTCTCGTTGTTCAGCACTTGGTGCCTGGTGTATGCACTTGCAGTCTATGGGACAGTGGAGTTGTTCGTGGTATGGTTCATGCTTTAATGTTAGCTTGGTAGTCTAGATTTACGTGGTATAATGGTCAAATGTTTGTTGATAATTCCTCTCTCTAGAATTTTGGTTCATGGCTATATGAATGTTTTGGGGTCTTGGAGATGGCTCTGGTTCTCAAATGCTAAAACATTTGTATGTTAGTTACACCATATAGGTAGTGGAAAAATGAATGTTTTGATGTATTGGTGTAGCCCATGCATCTCGATTGTAAGGGGAAATGGTCCGTTCACTTTAGTTTTTATGATGTTGTCTCCATCAACAGAAGATGATTCACTATTATACCCTATAGTGACGAGGAGAAATCTCCTCTATATGGTCTGGAAGTGATTACAATGTACTCCTTTTTTGCTAATGAAAATCAAATTGCAGCAGTTCACAAAAAAAATGGTTCCTTCCCACTTTAATCCTACTCTTTTAATCCCACTTTTTTATCCTACTTTTTTTAATCTTACTTCCTAATCCTACTTTCTTTTGCAACATGGTTAGAAGTACATATGTATTATTTTATCATTTTATAATTAAGTGAACTTTCTTTAAATCTACTTCTTAAGGAAACGATTCATTCCCACTTTAATCCTACTCTTTTAATTCCACTTTTCCGTCCTTCTTTCTTTAATCCAAATTTTTTTACAACACGATTAGAAATGTGTATATATTATTATTAAATAATTGAAATAAAATAATTTAAAAAAAAATGATAACCACTGAGATTATAAATATAAATTGTATTCCTTTGTATGTGAAATAGAAAAACTATTTTTTTAAAATATCAAATTGTTTTTTTATTAAAAGAAAGAAAAAAATTTAAAAATCTATTTTGAAATAAAACACATCTGCAAATAAAATAAAATTTTAAAAATTTATTAAAAAAAATATTTCTCATATTATAGTGAATGGTAAGAATCT
This sequence comes from Pinus taeda, assembly GCA_000404065.3. Taxonomy (NCBI): domain Eukaryota; kingdom Viridiplantae; phylum Streptophyta; class Pinopsida; order Pinales; family Pinaceae; genus Pinus; species Pinus taeda. The sequence goes on along the minus strand of APFE030396216.1, from coordinate 23,454 downwards.
AAAGTAAAAACTGCATTCTATTTAGCATTAAGAATCAAAACTAGAAACTCGCGTTGAACTATAAACACATTGCTTTTTCACTAAAGAATAAAGAATGAAGTACATGTATATCGCAAAAGCCTAAGGATAATCAAGATAAAAGTAGAAGAATCACTAATCATTTTGATGGAAGTCCAATGTCATAAAATGGCACAAAAATAATCTAGATTGGCACCAAAAGGTTCTATAGAGATAAATAGATAGGCAATTATAATAAAGAGATTAGAAGGTTTTTAAAAAGGAATTATATATATTTATAAAACACAACTTTCATTCAATTTCAAATGAGTTTCCTTGGTGCATGAATATGCCTATAAAAGGGAACAAAGAGGCATTAATCTCACAACCAAAATCCAATTTCTTTGATAAAATAATTCATAATAATTAATTTATTGGCTAGATAGACCCAAAAAAATATTTATTAATTAAATATATATTAAAAATATAAATTACCTAATGGACAACTTAACAAATTAGATACTTTTATGAATATTTCAAAGCATAGCAAAATAATTTTTAAACAATCTTTGGAATTATACCTTCTAAAGTAACTCATCGTGTAAGGGTGGGTTTTTACAGTTCACTCCCTTGCTACTTACCATCATTAATGGAGCTCTTATCTAGATGGAAATAATGACCATAGTCAAAGGATTAAGGAATGGCCAACCATACCTTCTTGTAACTTACAACAAGTAAATTCAAAATAAATTAGTTAAATACAAATCGTGATCATGGTAAATGTGTAGGTTATTTATCTAATTAATGATTGTGATCATGGTAAATGTGTAGGTTATTTATCTAATTAATGATTGTGATCATGGTAAATGTGTAGGTTATGTATTTAATTAATGCAAAAGTCATGGGTGTTTTCTTTTTAATAAATAATTTCACTTGAGTTTGGATAACATAACACATGGTAGTATTATTTAATAATATTTTGATTTAGATAATTTTATATTAATAAATTAAAGATGTTAGTTTATTTACTTATGTTTGTGTTATTGAGTATATAGTTAGTTTTATGTTAATAGATATCTCATTTTGATTAAAATAGGTTGTTCTTATTTATATATGTATGGATTTAATAGAGATGTAATCTATAAATACGAAGAAGTTATTTTGAATTTCAAAAATGAGTTTTCTTCATGTAGATAAAAAAAGTATTTAAATTATTTATATATATATATATATAGATATTTTTTTCACTATTTTATTATTAAGATATTTAGTTTTTCTCTTTCATTTCAATTACACATCAATTTTTTTATTTTATTTTAGTTTATAAGTGTTATATTAAGATACTACATCTTATTATTGATGGCTTAGGGGGCCTTGACCTAGGTTCAGAGTTAGTTGCGCCAACCAATAAAACCCTACATTGCTAGCCCTTTCGGCAACAACCTGTGTAGTGTAGGTTGCAGTCTCACCCGAAGCGGTATTGGGGGATGCAAGAACCAAGTTTATGCATCCGGAGACTAGCGTGATCTCTTCCAGCACCTTGGATCTACCTTCACGCAGATCGATAGACTTCTACGACTCGCTGTTGTTACAAGGTTAAAACAACCTTTAGACCTTCACGTAGGTCCATGATCAGTCCTTGTGGACCTTAAACAATTCATTTACCAACTTTCGCGCATCAAAAAGTAACCCTAGATTGGAGTTCATGTAGATCTACTTCATTCATCAAGAAACATAAGAGAAATGATCTAAAACTTCGCAGAAATGGCTAAGCATTCATTTTGTACACTATTAAGATAGATTCAGTAAATTCGCGTAGCATTCAATCATTATTTCATAAAACATGTCATTCATCGACAACATATAACATAAAGAGATACAAACAGAAATACTCAGTAATTATTTGGAAAACTGCCTTTATTGATCTTCAATTCACTGATTACAGACTCTTCTTACCCTGCACACACAGCTGCAGGGGTTCACGCAGTCAGCTGTAGACTCTATCTAGGCCTCCTACACACTGAATTGTAGGAGCCTTCCCTTCTCTATCTAAGTGCAGGAAGCAGAGCCTTCCTGCCTTAGCTCTTGCCTGAGACAACTAAACTCTTTAATGTCCTCAATTCTCTATCAAGACTTGTCAAAAAATTACTTCTAAGACTCGCTAAGACTCAACTATTGATATACTTTTCAATACAATGCCATGGTTTGCAGACCATGGGTGAATCTCAAAATTGACTCAAAACTTTACCCAAAATAGGGGGTTAAGCCCCTTTGAATTTTATTCATCTACGCGCTCCGAATCCACCTATCACGAAGAATTTACATCTTTTACAAAATTGTATACAAAATTTGGGTTAACTAACCCCAAACTGACCCAGGGGACCCCACCCCAACAATCATATTAGATTTTGAAATACATCTTGTTTCACCGCATTTAGAACCACAAACATGAAATTTAAGTAATCACCTAATTAATAACAAAAAAATGTTATAATTAATGGTGATAACACTTTGTATTAGATATAGAGGAAGTGACACCGAAAATGTCACTAAACTTCTAACACTTAAGAAAGGCCTTGAAAAAACCTATCTTAATGGCTATGCAAAACTAGGGGTAGAAGGGGACTCTTATATTCTACTAACCACTTTTACAAGAATTCAAGAAGGATCTAAGCTTGAGAAGATAAAAATCAATAGGTGTCTCACTATGGGCCTCGAAAGCATAACCACCTTATCTAGACAACTCACTAGTACCATTCCATCTAATGTTCATCGTAAGGTAAATGGTCTAGTGAACATACTAGATAGTTTCAAGGTTTAGTGGGGTGAGTAGGATTTCATTGTCAAGTGGGTGAACACAAAAGCATGTATGCTCAAGGAATATTTTATCCTTGTTTATATACATGATGTGGACTCCCTATTTGGGGTGTTAGGGACGTGTGCTAAGGGTAAGGACATGATGGGATGTATTGCATGGCAAAGGACATGAAAAACAAATTTGGACAAGATGGCAAAGAGAGGACAAGGAGATATGAACTATGAAAGTTAAATCTTGTTGCACCAAATTCTTGATGAGCAAATATTTGCACAATCATTTCATTAAGCACGTAGGACCTCCTTTAACTCATATAGTTATCAATAGAATTGGATCTGAATTTGTGTTTAGTACTTACTTGTAGAGTGAATAGAAGATGGTTGTTCATATATGGAACTAGGAATTGGCATTTAGCTATGGGATTTGTGATCCAGGTGGATATTGGTGGCCACCTGCCAAGTCCATCTGGACCCCCATCATTGTTTCTCTCAGCATTTTCAATTTCCTTAATTGTAGCACAACTTACTATTTTTAGCATTTTTTCGGGTCCTGA
>APFE030396216.1:488-19106 GCA_000404065.3 Pinus taeda | reverse complement strand
GTGCTGTTATTATTACATTGGGAAATAAGTTGTACAGGATACTAGAGGTAGCACCACCTACCGCCATCTCTTTGATTACTGCAAAACAATGCGGTAAGCTTGTTTCCAAAGCTAGGAAATTTGTTTTCTTGATGATACGCCCTCAAGGAAAGAAGAAGACGGTGGCCATGACCTCTAGACAGGGCCCCTCCGCATGACAACTACAGATGGACAAGGTCGTGGAGGAATACGAGGACATCTTCACCTCCCCCGTAGGGGTTCCTCTGCATTGTCAGGTTAAGCACCCCATCGATCTGACCCCAGGTGCGCCGCTACCCAATGGACCAATTTATCGGTGCTCCGTTCTGGAGAATGATGAAATCAAGAAGCAGATTCAGGAGCTCCTGCAGAAAGGTCACATCCGTCCGAGTTCATCGCCTTGTGGGAGCCCGGTCATGTTGGTACAGAAGAAGGATGGCACTTGGAGACTCTGTATTGACTATCGGGCACTGAACAAGATCACTGTCCGTAACAGGTACCCAATCCCACAGATTGACGACCCCCTGGACCAACTAAAGGGGGCGAAATATTTCAGCAAGATTGATTTAAAGTCAGGATATCACCAGGTACCAATTGAACCCTCTGATGTGTGGAAGACTGCCTTCAAAGCCAAGGAGGGCCTTTTCGAATGGTTGGTTATGCCTTTCGGGTTGACGAATGCTCTTGCAACCTTCATGAGGCCAATGGATGACATCTTGCGGCCATTCACCAACTCATTTGTAGTGGTATACTTGGATGACATTCTGATCTTCAGCCAGAGTTCGGAAGAGCACCTCCACCACATCTGTCAGGTCCTCCAACAACTGCGGCAACACAATTTGTGTGCTAATTTGGAGAAATGCACTTTTGGCATGACCCAGGTTCAGTATCTGGGATACATTGTTGATGAACAGGGGGTGCATGTGGATCCAACCAAGATCCAAGTCATTCGGGATTGGCCATCTCCAACCACTTTGACAGAGCTCTGCAGCTTTCTATAAGGGAGTTCTTGGATAAGGGAGTTCTAATGGTTCATTTTGCGAAAGGAATTGCTTTAAGTTTTATAAAGATAATTTCAAGTGCTTATTAACGTATTTTCTTATTGTCCATTTATTAAACAAAGGAAAAATGTTTTAATCACTAACTTAAGCAAAAAAGGATCCCCATTATTTATGAGAAACTAAGTAAAAATGGGGGTTGTTGTTTGCTAGAACACCACCCTGATTCTTTTTTTTGTGGAATATTGTATTTATATGACATCTAAGGCAAATTTTTAATTTTGTACTTAATGATATTGGTATTAATAGTATTCAAAAGATAGGTTAATTGTTTCCATTATAAGCAATGTTGATACACTGATTAGTTAAGTTTCCTGGTCTTATGATTAAGATGTTGATAAGGTGTCTTTATAACATGACTTTCTCTTATTGTGCTTGTAGCATTTTCTTGGTTTACTTTTGGTATTGTTTCTTCTTCAAACCCTAGTGTTGTCTTGTCAATTATTGAATTTTTATTTGTAAATGTTTGTGGAATTATATGTATTCTAATTCCAACATTTAATTATCGAATCCAGGATCGTAAGACTTAGAGATGCAAGCACAGGAAATTTAGGACTAGAGCTTATTCTATCCTATGCTAACAACTAACATTAAAAATAACTAATCACTAAGGATTGTCACTTTTCACTGGACTGTGGGACTCTAATGCTTATCAAGTTTTGAACCACAATCTTTCATTAACAATGTTCATGTGGTTTTATATATGTAGCTTATTAGGTCTTGAGACTTCAGTGGTTTTAATCCTATAATGATGAAAACCCATTAAACATATTGCATAAAAGTAAATGCTGACAACTTTAAGCAAAAGCGTGTGAGGCAAGTAAAGGAAACAAGGTAATAAAAGATAAGAAATGCATTAACAAACTATCAAAAATAGATGTTAAGCAGACTTAGAGATATATTGTAGGTTCCTATTTGATGTAGGAACCTTTTACCAAGTAGCTGCAAAGCTCCAATCAATTAAAGAATCCTAAGCTACAAATTACATATTTTTTAATACCCTATTCAACTAGTATTGAATTAAGTACAAAAAGGCTAGAATTTGAAATTCTGAATAAGTACCGAATTAAGTATGGAAATTTTGTAGATTGAAATTATGAATATTAAAAAATGTTAAGAAACTAGTTTTAACTTTGTTTTACTCTTAAGCCTGAGAAAAATCATTTTGAATTTAATCGCAACATGTTGTATTAACAAATATGAAAACAGAGAAAGTGAATTTAGCAAAACTAAAAACTGGAATAAAACATTAAACAAAATTTGCAATTAAGAAAACTAAATATTTTCTGAATATTACTCTACTCTACAAATAAAACTCAGGATGTTACCTGAGTCGAGGGACCCTTCCTGACTTGGAAACGTTCCTAGAGACTTAGATCATAATAATGTGCAAAGCTTCAATAATTAAATCTTCATTACAATAGTATGAACTTCAACTTGCAAATGAATGTTGAAATTTATTACAAAAGATCAACTCAGAATAATGATAACCACTATGCATACTCCCCCTCTCACTGTGCAAATATATTCTTTATATTACAATGGAGAGGAAGTGATGGTCCAAAGGATCACATCGACTTCCATGAGACTCTCTCTTCCATACTATGATTAAAACAAGAGATAATCCTTTAAATGTATTTTTGTTATGACTGAATCATTCGAATCATGTATTGGAGATGGAGATGACGCCACTTGGCATCAGTTTCACTTTCCTCCAAGTTTGGACATAACTGCAAATATAGACGTAGCTTCCCGTAGTTGTTGGTGTGCAGGTGTAGAATCAGGTACTGAATTAAGTATCACTTTTCTAGAAAATGCCAAACTGGTACTGAATTAAGTACTGAATTTCTGTAGGTGGAATTTACGTTTGAATAGCGTCTTGAGCTTCACATGTGAACTACGTGTGAACATAAATCCATCCATAAACATATAGTTGCAACCAATGTCATCTTGAGAAGTGCTAATGTGTGAACCTTTACTTAGTATCGAAACTGATATAAGTACCGAATTGTCAAATTCCAGTGCCAAAACTTAATATATGGGCACATAAACATATTAGTAAACCGTAATTGGAAAACCATGTTAAAAACTCATTTAATCATTAAAAATATAAGAAATCATTAATAATTAACCACAAGATAAAATGAATACATTTAGTGAAAATTGGTAATATAATAGTTACATAATATGTTATAAAGGTATGAATATGGCTTGTAAATGAAAGGTTTGGATAGCTAATATGATAACATATCTGGGGTCCAACATTCCCCCATGCCTAAGATTTTGCATGCCCTCATGCAAACAAAATATAGACTAGGAAGGAATGATGGATGATATAAGGTGAAAATGAAAATAATGGCTAAATGAATATGGACTTGGAAACTAGAATATGCATTAATGGATTTGGAAATGGTGGTTTAAGAAAGGTGAAGAAATAGGAAGTGGTTAATCATCAAGATTCCTTAAATTTTAATGAGCTAAAGGGCATTTAAACGTGTTTTAACTCAAATATAACTTTTGAACTTTGATTTTTACTGCAGGCTACAATGGAAGTCGTATGAAGCTAAAGATGAGGTAGAGTAAGGATGAGAGTCTAGAATGATCTTGAAGAGATGGATTCGATGAGTTCAAATATGATTTGTTGAAGGAAGTTGAAGAGAATGAAATGAAGATGATGAAAAGGTCCCAAAAACCATTCCCCCATGCCTGAGGTTTTGCATGTCCTCATGCAAGCAAGGTGAGGTACTAAAGAAGTGAGGAGGGCTATTGAAGTGGCTCTAGTACAAAGGACCCTAAAACAAGACAATGGAGCTAATGAGATGAATATTGAAGAAAAATAAGTCATCTCATATTTATTAAAATGATTCTAAACTAACACCAAACATAAAATAAATTTCAAATCACTCATTACATATAATTTCATCAAACTTTAACAGTTTTATGCTCAAGAAAAAGAAACCTTTATAAATTTAAGGGGCTCTCCTTATTTGTAGGTAGGAGGTTTTTTTTTATGGTCACAACAAATTATGAACCAATGAAAAATTAGTCATTACTAACCAAATCCCAAAGTCTTATAGTTATCCAAGTATTACAGATAAGGTTTGCAATTGAGTTATATTAATTCCCTATGATCATAGGTCCCACTTATAAAATAATTAAATCTGAGGTATAGTATGAAAAACCAATGATAGAGGACTCAAGGTTACCTTAAGACCATTCTTTAGCAACAAATTTATGGAGGTCATTTTTCCTTTGACTTCATCCATACATACTTCCTTTTGATTGTAACATTGTAGAGTAACCATCATACATGCATACAAAAGTCATGGTTTGGTTGACACTTCTTTAGGAAGAATGCCCCCTTGCTCGCAAGCATCCATAGCCCTATTGGATTTTCTTAGTGGTATCACATGTCAATACCCACTACCAGTAGGCATCCATTGCCTCGACAGGTTAACCTCTTAAATGTATTTTACATTGAAGGCTCTAGTTTCATGTTTCCTACCATTTTAGTTTTATATTATGGATATTGATTTTGCAATTGTTAGATGGGGGAGTGGCTTCAGAAAGCCCCTTAAAGGCATAGAATGACACATTTCAGAGTGACTTAGATTTCCTGCATAATGTCTTAGATGCATAAGTTACTTATAGGTACTCAAAGGACATGGCATGAATGGGCCATTTTAATGTGACATGGATGAGGCTACCAAAGAATAACCAAAAGACACCAAAATTCCTACTAATCATAGTTTCCAAGTATGCTTTCACTTTTAAAGTAGTGTTCCACCACGAGTAGAGACTTCGGTAACTCTTTTGCAAGTCTTAATAAATATGTTCATATATCATGCTCTAGTGTTATGGTTATAGTATTCAAGTTGATTTTTTTCATTGGTATCATTGTATGGACCTCTTAACTTTGTTATAATCCCCTTAGTGTGTTTTAGTAACTATATTTTGAGCAATTGTTTTGTATTAATAATAAAAAATCTATATGAATAAGAGAAATGAAATTAAAAAAAAAAAGGTATATAAGCTATGAATAGTTTTGAATTATCATTTAATTCAACTTTCACGAAAAGGATTTCTTATTGAATCATCTTTGTGAAATAACGGTCTTAAAACATATAAGTAATGATAAATCATGAACACATCATTTTTAACAATTTAAGGAAGAAGGAAAGATATCATCAAATACTCCCCTAAGTGCTCCATTCTATTGATGAAGATGTCTTTTCCACTTTTGAAAATATTCTTCTAGTATTTAAGCATCCCAAATGAACAATATCCTTGAATCTTGTTTTTTCTTGCAAAATAGCAAATTGGTACCAAAATTCTGGATATTGGTTAGATGAAATATGTTACTAAACAATTGGTATGCAATACTAGGAAATGTTGCAATGCAATCATTTCCAACTTCATATAAGATTCCAAAAATAATGGTCATAACTTACTTTATTGAAATGAAAAACTAGAAACAAATGTAACTATCAGAAATAAATAATAAGTGGGAAAGCAAAGCAATAGTTGACCCATGCTACAGTTGGAAATAAGACTCTGTGGAAATCTTCATTAAAATAATATGTAGCTGAAAGAGACCCCAACATAAATATACAATAGGAACATAGATCTCCCATTTTCAACTAGTTGTCTTTTTTAATTGTTAACATTCCCACTTATGAAAAAAATGAGAAAGATGTTGCACTATATTTTAAAACTAAACTAATTACGATATGCAATATTTATTTATTATCCTACTCTACTTGAGAAAAGGAAATTTCTCTCCTCAAGTATAGGAGTATTTCCAATGTAACCATGTGTGTAACAAATATAAAAATGCATTCATACTCAGGTTTATAATATAGTATTACATGCATACCTGAGTATTAAGAACCAAATGTTTTAATGATGATGTCAAGAAGTAAGGAAAAATGAAGGAGTGGTATGGCCTTATAATTGTTTGAAACCAGCTTTCAACAAAATCAAAATGCTCTTGGTTTATTTATTTGGCTCACTTCCATATCCTCCTTTACCATGCCATGCAGATCTTCTATTATGATATGACTATCCTCTTGTGTGCTTAGAGGATCCACAGATAGGAATGTCAAAAATTATTCAATCTCAGGTTCTAATGGTTGCTCTCCATTAAATGTGGTCAATGTTTCTTTAGTTTTTTTCAACAAGATTGCAAGGGTGAAATTCTTCCTATGAATGTGGTTCATGGAGTTGTTGTTCTTCTATCGCTTCCGGGAAGGGAAATAATTTTTTGGCTACTTTCAAGATTTGTTCTTCCTGATATGCACAAATCCCAGCTACTACTAGGATTTGAGAAAGTTCTTCCAAACCCTTGATCATCCTTGAATATTGTTTTGTTGGTTGTTAATACCTGTCATGCACATGGATTAGTGTATGGAATTCTTAAAGTACCAACAAAAACTTTAAAAATCCTAAAGAAATAAAAATAAAACACACTTAAAACAGATACAAGCAAACCAAACATGTAGTCAAAGTGCCACCATGCTACTAAGACCCTGTTGTCACCAAGTTATTTGTTCACACAAGTTAGGATTATCTTATTTCCATGAATCAATCTAAAGGAAAACACACTTGCAAAGAAAAATAATGGAAAACTAGGCTTTGGATCCTACCTTTAATTCCATGCATATGAAAAAAAAAACTAGAAAATCAATTAGAGACAACTAGACTTTGGAGTGACCCCAAACCAAAGCGGATGTGTGGCTCTTCACTCACGTCTTACCATTTTTTTCTGCCCTCTAGTTACCCTGCAACTAAGATCACACAAAAAACTTGTGAAAGCAACTATGCTCTAATCCCTTTAGCATCTCCCCAACAACGACGCCAAAAATGTTAGGGGAGTTATATGTATTCTAATTCCAGCATTTAATTATTGAATCCACGATCGTAAGACTTAGAGATGAAAGCACAGGAAATGTAGGACTAGAGCTTATTCTAATCTATGATAACAATTAATACTAGAGAGAACTAATCACTAAGCATTATCACTTTTCACTAGACTATGGGACTCTAATGCTTATCAGGTTTTGAACCACAATATTTCATTAACAATGTTCATGTGGTTTTATATAGGTAGCTTATTAGGTCTTGAGACTTCAGTGGTTTTAATCCTATAGTGATGAAAACCCATTAAACATACTACAAAAAAAGTAAATTGAAAAAAAGTAAATGCCGACAACTATAAGAAAAAGCGTACAAGACAAGTAAAGAAAACAAGGCAATAAACTACAAGAAATGCATTAACAAACCATCAAAAATAAATTCTAAGCAGGCTTATAGATATATTGTAGGTTCTTATTTGTTGTAGGAAACTTTTACCAAGTAGATGCAAAGTTCCAATCAATTAAAGAATCCTAAGATCCAAATTAAATGTTTCTTAATACCCTATTATAGTATAGAACCTAGTACCGAATTAAGTACAGAAAGGATGGAATTTGAAATTTTGAATAAGTATCAAATTAAGTACGGAAATTTTGTAGATTAAAATTATGAATATTAAAACGTGTTAAGAAACCAATTTTAAGTTTGTTTGACTCTTAAGCCTGAGAAAAAGCAATTTGAAATTAATAATAACATGTTCTATTAACAAATATGAAAACAGAGAAAGCAAATTTAGAAAAACTAAAAACAAGAATAAAACATTAAACAAAATCTGCAATTAAGAGAACTATTTTTTTTAAATATTACTCTACTCTACAAATAAAAATTAGGGCATTGCCTAAGTCGAGGGGCCTTTCTCGACCTGGCAACGTGCCCAGTGACTTAGATCATAATAATGTGCAAAGCTTCAATAATTAAATCTTCATTACAATAATATCAACTTCAACTTGCAAATGGAAGTTCAAATTTATTACAAAAGATCAATGCCAAATAATGATAACCTCTATGTGCCCTCCCCCTCTCGTTGTGTAGATCTATTCTTTATATTACAATGGAGAGGGAGTAGTGGTCCAAAGGATCACATTGACTTCCATGAGACTCTCTCTTCCATACTATGATTAAAGCAAGAGATAATCCTTTAAATATATTTTTGTTATGATTGAATCATTCAAATCATGTATTGGAGATGGAGACGATGCCCCTTGGCATCAGTTTGAATTTCCTCCAAGTTTGGATGTAACTGAAAATCTAGATGTAGTTGCCCGTTGTTGTTGGTGCACAAGTGCAGAATCAGGTACCGAATTAAGTACTAAATTTCTGGAAATTGCCAAACTAGTACTGAATTAAGTACCGAATTTCTGTAGGTGGAATTCAGGTTTGAATAACATCTTGAGCTTCACAGGTGAGCTAGGTGTGAACATAAATCCATCCATAATCATATAGTTGCAACCCATGTCATCTTGACAAGTGCCAATGTGTGAACCTTTACTTAGTACTGAAACTAATATAAGTACCGAATTGATAAATTCCAGTATTTGAACTTATTGTTTGGGCACATAAACATATTAGTAAACTATCATTGGAAAACCACGTTAAAAACTCATTTAATCATTAAAAATATAAGAAATAATTATTAATTAACCACAAGGTAAAATGAATAAATTTAGTGAAAATTGGTAATATGATAGTTACAAAATATGTTATAAAGGTATGAATATGACTTATAAATGAAAGGTTTGGATAACCAATACGATAACATATCTAGGGCCCAACAGTAAGTACAATCAAAATTTCCATTAATCGTATTCCAATATCTGATTATGTCTTTACTTTAGTTGGTTTGATATCTTCATGATCATGCTATTAATTGGCTCTGTATTTGTTCCCTTCTCCTAAACTTGTTTTTTTTCACTTGAAAAATTCAATGCTTTTTTCTTGATAAGCTGTTCTAACTTGTCATCCAATGATTAAGAACTATTAATAGATAATCATGATAAAGAGAGAAGTAAGGCTTAATTTACATTTGGGAAAGAGATGTTGTTAAGTTTGTGGAATGTGAATATTGTTTAAAAAATATAATAAAAAATGATTATTGATAATGAGGGGTCATAGGAGAGGGAGGGGTAATCCTTTGCCTCGATGAAAAATTGAGATGCAATATGCTTGGGGTTTGAGCATTGCAACCAATAACCAAGTTGAATTCCTAGCTCTCTAGAAAGGCTTAGAACTAGCATCTGAAAAGAAAATTATGAAAATCATGGTATTTGGAGATTTATTGATTATAATCTGGTGAATATGGGAAGCAAAAGGATTACATAACAATAGTTTCTCCCCCATATCATAAAGGATTGTTATTCAACTTCATCAATTCAAACAAATTGAATTATTCCCTATTCTAAGGCACCTAAACCCTATAATGGATGCATTGGCTAACAAAGGGACGCGATTAGACCAAGGGTCCTTAGAATTGAATACTAGTCCTTTAATAAACTCCTCACTACCATGACCCACTCATATGGAAAAGAAGTATTAATTAATGGCACAAAATTCCATTCAAATGAGTTGGATCATGAGAAGATAAATGTGTGGGTGTAATTATGGAATGTGAAGGCCCCAACCTGTCTATCGACAAAGGCTTTCATGGACAAGTGGTAGCGAATTACTCTTTAGCCTTGGATTTCAACACTTTAGTGCCCCTTCCTGAATTACCATAGATGACATATGATTCTTTCTTAGCAGACACAAAAGTGTCCATAGTTCCCTTCTGATTTACATTGGAAATTGGATTTTTAAAGTGTCGAGAATAGTGACTCTGAGACCTCGTTCAACTCATCCCAGGTTGGTGTTAATCCCTTCCCCTCTCTATCAACCCACATTCTCAATAATAAAATCAAAACAAATCTGGAATGGATGAACCAGTCCTGCAATTAAATATTATGAGGATGACGAATGGTTGAGGATGAGATGAAATGTTTGGCACCTGACTTATTAAGGTTTATATAATGGTGGGTAACTAACATTTTGACGTGCAAAGGGCAATGAGAAATGGAGGGTGTCAAGCGAGCATAGTCCTGGTTTTAAGAGCCTGCATTTGTATGCTGAGAAGAACACCCACATCTAGGTGTTGAGTCCCATCATTGCATAGTCTCTCCAAGGAGAATATAGGATCTACATCCCACAACAATGAGCAAGTTTTGTTGTGCACATTCAACCAACATGATGAGGTAGACGAGAGGGAACATAAAAATTTCCAGTTTCTCATAAGCACCAAAGTTGAGTTGATGTAAAGAAAAATTGAGAGGTTTTAAGGATAAATCAGAACTAAACTAGCAATCATCAATTATAATTTTGATGAGATGGAAGAAAATTATGCCAATGGAGCATAGATTGTGTTAGCAAAGGCCGAAGCCAGTGAAGGTTCAACGAGGAAAAAAGGAAATAAAATACAAGGTTCAAAGTCGCATTTTTTATTAATGAACCGATGCCTGAAGGAGAGCCTAGAGTGACACACTTGCTAATTGTTTGTTAAACCTTCTTTGTTTAGGTTTTTTTGATGTTATGTAGGTTCATTCTTATTTTAGGAGTCTTTTACAAAGAGTATAATAGGCACCTTTTCAAAATTGTAGGCAAAAAATGCCATAAGCATAGGCTCCCAATGTTTTGGACATTTTAAAGTAGAACCATTGGATTTGTATGAAAAATGTAAAGGTTTTGGTTTAAAAACTAGTTTCTCTTTTTAATAGAAAAATCCTAACCGTTCCTTTGAAAAAAATGATTATTCATAATGATTTTGATGATGGTTTATTAAGATATATTAAATTAATTTTAATTTATTAAATTTTAAAAAATGTAATAATTAAACAATTTGCTTTAAAATTTATTTGTATGTTTAAAAAGTTTTAAGAAAAGAATTTTTAAATAAATATTATTTTGATGAGTTAGAAAGGTAAAGAGATTAGTATTATAATAGATATTTAGAAATTGAGATTTAATGGGGTATATACAATACATTTTAAGAGAAATTGTTTTTAATCTTCAACCCTCTTTCTGTCATAAATATGACAAGTTCTATTGACCTACAACATTTTAATGACAAGTTCTATTGACCTACAACATTTTATGAATTGCTCAATATTGTATTTCAATATAGATTTCATGAATTTGTTATTATTTTAATAATGTTTATTTTCTTCTTTATACTAGTTAAAACAAATATATATTTTAGATCTTAAATATTATCATTGATCTCCTCCTTATAGTATCTTAATTTTATGTTATCCTTTGATTCTTTATTACATTAAAAATCCTTCTTAAATTTAGATGCAAAAATATTTTTAATATTACCATTATTTTACATGAAAGGTAGGTTTGAGGGATGGGGGAAAGCCTTTTGCCTTAGAGGAACAATAAGAGGACAATTTTCTTAGAAACTAGAAGTATTTCCAACAATCTAGCAAAGGCATATGCTCTATTGCAATGCATTATCTTAGCATGGCCTTATCATCCAAGACATATTCTCATCTTACTAGAGTCTCTCTAGCCATTTTGAGACACATGCATTATAAAACAAGGGCTAAAGATCTTAAGCTTGGAAGCATACTTAGTAGAATTTGTGCTATGGTGAAAAACATGACGTGCAAGGTGAAATAGTTTCATTTGAGAAGGAAAAATAATATATTAGCTTATTCACAAGCCAACTTGGTCATCCAATTAGGAAAAAAAGGGGTGCGTTCAATGAATGGACTATTGGTTAACCAACCCATCCCATAACCTTAATTATCCTTCAAGTGTCATATCATCATGGTATCACAAAGGTACTCTGCTGGTTATTACTCCACATAAAGAGGGTAATAAGGATATCCAATTATCACCTCTCACTATTATGGATTGTATCATTTCCACCCTAGGAAATAATCCCCCCTGTCCATTCTCATGCATCACTTATGGGATAAATTGAACCCTATACATGACCTATCCTACATTGGAGAATTTGGATTTTGGTGCAATGGCTATTCATTTGGAAAGGTTTCGATGTGAAGGCTCTGAAGGGAGGATTTGTTTCTCTTTGTGAACTTTAAAGGAGATAACTCAAAAGCCCTACTTATAAGAGGAATTGGCATGATCAACATGGATTATGGGAAATCAAGGAGCTACATGAAGAACTGGATGTGATGGTACATTGTTTATTTGTGTTTAAGGAAAATTTTGGCTTTGGAGTGTAGGTTTTAATGAGTATTCTCCTTCACCTAAAGCATTGTGTGGATTCCATTGAACAATTGGTCAACAAGCATATCAAATTGAGTCATCTTGCTTCGTAATCTTCCCTATCGATGGGTTTGGTGCTCTCTAGTTTTGGAGTGGAAACTCTTTTTGTAATGAAAGTTTAGCCTACAACAATTACAGAAGAATCTCCTGAGAGTATGCCTTCTTCCAACAAGTAACTCTGTGTTTTCTTAGGACTTATGTAGGCCACAATACTTTTTGTATATGAAAATTTTGCATGGAGACAGGGTATAATTTTTGGTCTTTCAAGGGATGCATGTTAGTAAATATCAACTTCTAAAGCACACTAGTATTTCAGGAAACAACTATCTATGTACCTCACTTGTGTGCAATTTCCACAGTCTTTTTTTATAAATAATATTTACTAGTTTATGTTAAAAAAATACTACCATTATTTGATGAAGCGACCTCTTCCTCAATTCCATGATGATTTAGCCAAGACCTATCATCCTTATGTCATCCTCGCTTGAGTTGCAAGCATATTTTACTAGAGTTTGAAGCAACTTAAGAAGCCTCTTGTCGTCCATTGTTTATTTGATTCTTATACATTAGCTACCTAGTCACAATGCTCTTAATTGAGGAAGAATTGTTTATATAACAAGGACACAATAGGGTGCATTTCCTTTAATTAAACTTATAAGTTATAAAACATTGTTAGATTTGTTCTATCTTCCTCCATTATCCTTTAAGGATGTTGCAACCCAAAACTTCAGAACCATATAAGATAACAAGGGCAATGAGGAGTTTCTTCTTATCCCAATGCTCACTCTCTTTATGAACCAATTGTTGACTACTAACTCGCCTTGAGCCTTAAAAAAATCAGTTTACCCTATGTGCTATCCTCAAAATGAGGAGAAGTACAATATGAGTTTCCTTAAGAAATGCTTTACAGAAAAAAATGAAGTGTTCCAATACTTCGAATGAAACTACTCTATCAATAAATTGGAATAAAAAATAATAACAAGAAGTGTGTGTTCGATTAAGATGCTTTTTAGTGAAAAAAAGAACAAAGTGTTGGATGCGCATATTGACCCAACCATTGGGTCACACCTCTAATTCTTAAAAGATAGAGGAAATCAAACCTAGATATTTGATACACAAACGAGTAAACAAAATTTGATTGTAGTGATAATATGAAGAATGATTACAAATGAAGGGAAAGATCTTTTTAAAAGTAAGTTAATATTTTAGCAAACAAATCATTTTTCTAGTCATAAATTTGATAAGAATCCAACATAAATTTTAGGCATGAGTAAAGTTTTACCATGATCCAAGATTTAAACATGATGAAACACTATCCATAAGGATTTTGCTAATTTTGAACCTAACTAGATTTTGAAGAAGTTAATTAGAGTTCCAAATCGATGAGGACATTGTCTCTCTGTATCATCATTATGAACACTAGAAGGAAATTTACCATAAAATTAGATGACTCCCCATTTTAACACAAATCTCAATTATTAAACAATCACTAACATATTGGCGAGTCATTAATGAGTTTAAAGAATAATCATTAACTTAGTAATGAGTCATTAATAGATAGGAGGTGAGGGTATTTTGTAACGCATAGTCTAACTTATAGACAAAATGACCTATTTGACCTAAATTCGGTGATACACTTTCAAGCAAGATTGTGACTTTCTGTTGTTTAAAATACATTTTTGAATGCATAAATAGATTCAATGCCTTGGAAAACCTGTAGGTCATTCAAATTCTATAGATTAAACTACTTAAACTCAATCTTTTAAAAATCTCTGGCATGAACTTTTTTAGCATATAGTTCAAAAATAAAAATAAATAAATAATAAAATACAATAGGAGGCACCACTCCTCGAACTTTTTTGAACATATAATTAAAAATAATAATAAAATAAATGAGAGACACCATTGTCACTCCTCTCATGATTTTTTTAACATATAATTAAAAATAAAAAATAAAAAAATAAAATGAGAGACACCATTGTAACTGCTCTCAGGGCTAAAAAATAAAATAAATAAATATTAAAATAAAATATAAAACACCCCCTCACTGCTCTCATGAACTTTTTTGAACATATAGTTAAAAATGGGATGTTAGGAATGGTTTTGAATGTGGTGTCCTTTTCAGTGTGATCTGTGATTAACGTACCAAGCTAATATTTTAAAGAAATGTACCTCGACTTTTATATTCTAAAATATAAAAAGACCGAATGAAAATGTTAATCCTAAGCCATTGAATTTACACAGTGAAAATTGATACCTTATACGACACGACATTCCAATAATGTGGATTTAAATATATATTCAATGAATATATATATGTATATATATACACCAAACTCTACAACATGAAACAACCAAGGTTTGGAATCACGGGTATGCATCATATTTCAACTTCTTTTTATCAGTACGTCCTTGACTTTGAGACCGACTTGTCGTGTGGTAATGTGGGAAACTTTTGTCGCATTGGCAAGTTTTCAAGCCTTACAAGTTGATTGCAAACTTTCTTATATAGGGTTATGGATCAATAGCTTATTTTATAATGCTATATGAGTAATGTTAGGATGTTTGCAATCACTCCTGCCAAGAAAAACTATGGGAAACAAAACAACTAGTGGTTTTGAGGTTTAAGGAGAGGCTTAGCTTTGGAAAGGAAGCAAATAGTTAAAGTAGGGGTAGGAAGTAGTTAAAGTAGGGGTAGGAAGAGTAGAGGCATTACTTTTCTTTAGTGGTAGATGAAAGGGTGAGGAAGCATCTTTTTTTAGCAAATCTAAGGTTTTATTATTATTATTATTATTATATAATAATAATAATAATAATAATAATAGGATTTTCATTTAATTAATCATATTTATATTTATAATCAATCATATTTATAATATTTTAAGTATCATATGGTGTGGAGCTTATAAGTAATATGGAAATGTTAAGCTTTATAATACATTACCAATAAGTTTTTATGATTCCATGTTATAGAATGTTTCTTCTTTGGAGACTGAATGGTTGTCAAAATGGGATGTCATCCTTTCTATCCAATTGCAAATCTTATTGGGTATATCTTTGGCGTGTCGTGATAAGGCTCAAGAAGTAGGCTTCTCCACCCTTGTGTAGTCTCAACTCTTGCTAAGTCATAATTCTTAGTATATTTGGCTTACAGGTTGTTGGATACACTCTTAGTGTAATATTGACATCCACTAACTTTGATCTCGGGCCTCGCCAAGATTATTCCAATGAGTTATTAATTCACCATTGTTAAAAAAAAAAAAAAAAAAAATCCATATTGTAGAATAAGAAGTGAAGTGGAGAGTAAAACTCTTGACTATAACATTGTCATTTAATCTTATATGGTCTTCTCTTCCATAAAACATCTTTAAATGCTTTTATAATTTTTACCAAATAAGAAATTTAATAAAAAATATATAGAGATTCAATAAGCCTACTTTTGTATAAATAATATCAAAATATTTAAAAATGTTATAAATATATAATTTCTCTACTTTCAAATTTATTTATATTTTTAATTAATTAATCTAAATTTTCAATTTTAATTTATATTTTTATTAATTAATCCAACTCTAAATTACTTTGGAATTTATTTTCACATTTACTAGTTTATTCTCATCAACTTCAAAATTAAGTCATACCTATGTGTATTAACTTATTTATAAATAAACTATATAATTCAACTGATTTATAAACGATATCTTTTAGGGTTTTTATTAAAAATAAAGTCATATCATTACATTCCTATGTACTCAACTTATTTATAAATTTTGTGTGTACTTACACATAATAATCAAATCAAAACTCCAAGAGATAATACCATGCTCCTTAGAAATCCCTTTCTCACCTCTACAAGTTTGTTGTCCTCAAATTCAAATGGAGTTAGATGTACAAGTTTGTTCCCATCAACTTCAAATAAAATTATATTATCACATTCCATGAATATATTTAATATATATCATAGTATCACATTCCATGAATATATTTTTAATATATATGTAAATCTTTTCATTTTATATATAATATTAATATTTTTTTGGTAATGTGTTTGTATTAAAATTATAAGCATTATTTGAATTTTAAATAATTTTATTTTTATATATTATTATTAATAAAATGATATTAATTATTTTTTTTGCTTAATTTAATTATAGATTATTTTCATTGGGAATTCACTAAAATTTTAGAAATATAATTTTAAGTTTTTTTGTTGTTCAAAATAAATTTTTGGAATGCATAAATATTATTTCACACCGATTTGAAAAAACCCATCAATCATAAAAATTATGTAGATTAAACATTTAAACTGAAGCTTTTTAAAATCTTCTTGATTTTAATTAAAATTAACGAAAAACAAAATAGTCATAAAGAAAGCCATTTCTTCTATAAGTTAAACTAAGCATTTTTTTTATAAATTATAATTTAAATTATTTTAAATATATATATAATATATATATATATTATTGTTCTCTAATACTTTTTTCCAAAATTAAAGTTATACCAATAACAAATTTCACAACTATTACAATTATTCATTATTAAAATTCCGATAAATACTTAAAAATTAAATTTAACCAAAAAATAATAATCATTCACCCAGCCATTCAAACTAAACTCAATCAACTAATAATATTACTATCTATCTATTTAAAAAATAACACAATTACCTAAATATTTTTATTAAATACAATGAAAATTACTTAAAACTCTTTCATTCCATTTGAAAATTTTAGGTTAGGTTATAATACGGATCACATCTAAAAGATTAAAGAATGCATGTTTTAATACTTCCATTAAATATTAATTAATTATTTTTTTGAGTATTTATTATTTTATCTAACAAAAAATATTTACTATCCATTTCTTTAAAAAATAACATAATTACCCAAATATTTTATTAAATACAATGAAAATTACTTAAAACTCTTTCATTCCATTTGAAAATTTTAGGTTAGGTTATAATACGGATCACATCTAAAAGATTAAAGAATGCATGTTTTAATACTTCCATTAAATATTAATTAATTATTTTTTTGAGTATTTATTATTTTATCTAACAAAAAATATTTTAAATTAATATTATTTTTAAATAATTAAAAATAATTATTTTCATAAAAAATAATAAAATATAATATAAAATTATAAAACATTTAATTTTTATGTATGGTAGAATAGATGGTGGTGGGATATATTGTTAAGCCATTTTCCGTGATGTGAAAGTTTTTGGTGGAAATTTTATAGGTAAAAATCTATCCATGTTAAACCCTGGTGTGACTCAAAAATATATTATTAAGTTACTTGGTGATGTGAAAATCACTAGCTCAAAATTTTGTGAACTAATATCACCCACACCAAATGTGATTCTTAAATTATTAATTCCTGAAACCAAAAATCAAACCTGATTTAATATTTAAAAAACTCACAAATAAAAATAAAAAACATAAACTCCTCCCTGTTTAATGGAAATTTAGGAGGAGCGATTTTGTTCACATCCCATAAGCTTATATCTATACACATAAAAAAAAAAAATTACATCTACTATATTTCTATTATATATATTATATATATATATATAATATATATATTTCAATAGTACCTACGTAGATATGCATCTGCACTTTACTAACTTAGGTATGTATCTGCACTTTATTAAATATATGTAACCTTAGTTAGCTGCCACCATCGAGTACCCAGCCTAACCTAAGGGCGATAGAATTATGGTGGCAGGTAGTTTTATTAACCTATGTAATATTCCATGCATCGATGGTCTAATGTTAACATTGCTACGATGGCATACCTTACCCTTCGAGCAATTCAAAGTTGTTTTGAACTTGTTAGCTGGCACCTCCAGCATTGGACATATGGCAGCCACGTTAAGTTCTACTGTCTGGATCACGTGACAGTGGTATGGTCACTGAACCTGGACTTTCTCGCGCCTTCCTCCTTGGTAGCATCGCCTCCATCAACCATGTACATTTGCTGTCTGAGATCAAGGGCCAACACCGTGCCACGCCTCCTCCACCGGCAGGTAAGGTATATACACATTTTCCTCTAGTTTAATCGTGATTCTTCCTCTGCTCAGCAATCTCCAGCTCTCTCTGCTCTCCACCGCAAGGGTTTACTCTGCCATTCTGCTCCGAGGCCACCGCAACTTCGGGTTCTTACTTCATTACAGAAGGGTTTCTCCACCTGGATTCTCAGTCCTGACCTAGCCAGGTAAATGCACACCAACTTAATGATCTATTTCGATTTGGTGTTTACAGGTTCATGAAATTTATTTAACGTTTTCTCTTTTGCTTGCCAGGTGTGAACGACATCTCCCACTTCTGTGGATCTGGAAGAGCCCCTCCAAATGAGGACCGCC
>APFE030396210.1:77131-97066 GCA_000404065.3 Pinus taeda | reverse complement strand
TAGAATATTTTAAAATGTCATTTGGTTATACACTAAAACATGATTTAATGTGTTTTTTGAATAAATCTATACGAATAATTTGAATGTCAAATCAGTGATTTTTTATCCAAATTTAATGTCCGAATGAACTCGACCATCCATATTGTTGCCCATGAAAACCTCCTTTCAAGTCAATATTTAACATTATGCATTTCACATCGGGTAGTGGTAGATGAATTATTAAGATCTGACATAGTCGTGTTGAGAAAAGATATGTGTCGGTTTTAATCACTTCATCCTCATATGTGTACCATTTGCAAGCGTTCTTCAACCTATTGTGTGGCAAAATAAAGGTCTCAGACTTTCGTGGTAGACTAGTAGTCTTCAAGCTATTGTATTGCTAAAATAATGGAGATACCAAGATAAAAGAAGCACACATACAATTATATTTAAGATAAATTTTATATATTTAAGTATTAACGGTTTTTCACAAAGTATTATATTAGATATCATTTTTTGGAATTCAACGTTTTAACTGACTAATTTCTTATGATTTTTTAATAGTCCATTTAGCACTCATTCTATCGAGTGATGCTCACAGGGGCGAAGAAGTGGGTTTGAAACTAGTGGAATGAGTCACATAGTGTCAATCATCACTTTTGGGGCTTGCACCCGGTAACCAATACTTCCTGTAGCACCCCTCTGTTGTGTGCTTAATTATTGTAAACCTAAGCTAAGTTAAAGCTAGGTGTGATATCCTCCCTTGTGTGTTAAATGATTGTAAACCTAAGCTGAGGAAAACTAGGTGCGACACCCTCCTTTGTGGGTTAAACTATT
The DNA here is from genome assembly GCA_000404065.3 of Pinus taeda. Classification (NCBI taxonomy): domain Eukaryota; kingdom Viridiplantae; phylum Streptophyta; class Pinopsida; order Pinales; family Pinaceae; genus Pinus; species Pinus taeda. The sequence goes on along the minus strand of APFE030396210.1, from coordinate 96,250 downwards.
CTAAACCTAAGCTGAGGAAAGCTAGGTGTGATATGTAATATGAAAAGCAAATGTGTTCGTAAATAAATTAATAAAATAAATCACTTGGAGGGTGGAGCACCAAGAGAGAGGAGATTCTTACCAAATCCCATTAAGGTGGGATAGAGATGAATCTTTCATGATAAAACTTCTAGATGTGATTCTAGATAAGATTGGATGGATTGGAGATCCATCGGATGGATGAGAGATAAATATCTATCAGACATAAAAGCTCTGCAGGAGATAAAGGCAAGCGTTTATGAGGAAAAGCCTCATGAGAGGTAAAGACAAGCTTTTCAAAAAAAGACCTAGGCAAATGGAAAAATCCATAAAAGCAGGACACCGCTAATGGAAGCTAAATCATGAAGGTGGGTATTAAATACCCAGTGCATTAATCAATTAAGGACATATGATCCTTGCATGAACTTCAGCTCGGGGGTAATCATAGGTGATTCATGGTTCGGTGGTTGTGTTCTTCCCTCCAAGTGATGTTTCAATTGGTGTCACATGCGTGGAATGATTGTATGTCGGTCTCTTACCCTTTATGTCATTATTGTATTTGGTTCATTTATATAGATGTTGTGTTAATTGTTCGTATTGAAAAATTACAGTTTATGCATATGGATTTTTAATGTATTTCATGTTAAGATAAGTAGAAAGATTGTCATGTGAATTCGATGCAGTATTGGATATGTTGCCCAGTTTTGGCTCATGTGTTAGTATGATGCTATATGTATTCATGTGATTGATATCATTCTTATGCATGTGGATGAGTGAGATATTCAGTGAATGTAATGGTGATCTTCATTATGTTAGTGAAGAAACCAAGTGGGTACTTGATGTTTATAAAGTCTTTAGTTTAACATGGTAGATAGTGGTAGATGCATGCAAATCACTTGGGTATAATTTAAATTCACAGAATAGTCTATGATGGTTACATTATCTATTGCATAGATATTCAAGGAGGCTAGATCTGCATTTTGTCTATTGCTTAGAAGTTATCTTATTATGGAACTAATGGAATTTTATTATGCATGTGATTAACTGAGTTAATGGCTTTTATAAATTTTATGCATGCATATGGCAATTAAGACTATTCGTGATGAGAGAGTTATTGGCATGTGATATAGAGCCATGCAAAACCATTAAGAAGTAAGTTCTATATATATATCCAATGGTTTCGAATATAGATACCATGCGTGTCACAAGAGGTTTGATGGATGCATGTTATAGTTCCTCCTTCCTTCCAATTGTGGTTGTGTTTATAAAATTGTTGGAGGAAGATGGGTGTGTATGGTATAAGGTTACTTCCTAAAATGTGATGTAGTAGTCCAACTAGGGGAATCTTAATAATATCTAAGGAAAATTTCAAAATTTAAGGGGCTACTTTTCCATGTAGACTATGGAAGTAAGTGACAAATGGTATCAAAGCCTAGGTCCAAACACTGAGTCCTATGAACCAATCCACCTCCATAGAATTCTCATTGATGAGTTTTAATTATAAAAATTCTATAAATCCAAAAAAAATAAAAAAATGAAGATTAAACTTACAACATGTTAATATTATATTGATTTCTTGGCATTAAAAGAAATGAGGATTCCTTGCGAATGAATCCAAATATTAACACGATTAATAATATATGTTAAAATAACTTATATATAACGTATAGGGTTTTAATGATTGATCTTGTGACATTATATAAGAATGCTAAGGTTAGTTTGTATTTGTTTAAAAAACACCTGTTTCGTAAAGTTTCCAAGGTTTACATACCAAATCCGATTTATGTACCAAATCTGGATCGGCCAGTAACAAAAGGACTTGCATCCACTCTATCATAAGAAATCAATAATGTTAAGGACTTGCATTTGCTCTAAGCGATCAACAATGCTTTCTGTTGTTTTGAATAAAAAGGAATTAATATAACTGGCAAGACGGGGGACAGAGGAGGGTATATCACACAAACACTGGGTAGAACCCTTCCTGGTGTGAATGTTATCGTTGACTTCTAGTAAGTCATTAACAATTCATTCTTAAATATTTAAATACTCTGAGTATGCAGTTTAGGGTGGAAATTGGATGGTTTTTTCTTCCTCTTCAGGCATCGCAATCCTTGCAGAAAGCAAACGGAATGTCTCTAGTCTCACGAAGATGGTGATGGCTGCCTTACTTATTGAAAATCCAATGGCTTAGGTCATGATAAATTCTGCGCACGCTGTGATTTTGGGGAGTGAGAGAAATCGCATGTGCGGCTTGAGTGCTTGTTACCAAGACTACCAAATGATGGGAAAAGGTCTGTCTAATTAAGTTAATTAATTAATTCATGGGCTAAAGATGTATCATGGTGATAATCATCCCTTGGAGTTTGGCATTTGAGTTATGGGTTATCATTTTCGAAGATACATGCACCGTCATTACTGCAATAAAATGGAATGCACACACAGTAATAGAAGCTGTGGGAGTGGGTACCCATCCTTGGGTAATGGTTTTATTTCCTAATCGCTATGTTTTTCTATTTAATTGTGATAAAATGTTTGCTGGTAAATATGACCAGGATATAACAAGTGTGATTATTCAGCTGTAACGAAAGAGTAATACCAAGGAAGTCAGAGACTGTTGTGCCAGACCGCCATACGTTAGCCATCACGTTGTGTTGGAGAAAAACTGGGTTATAGTTACCAGTGCAGGTTGAAGAAAGACGAGAGCCATAATTGCCATAAGTGATTGATGGTCATTAACATGCTGAAGTGGAGGAAATCATGGATGAATTATTGTTTTTTTTTTTTTTTTAATTAAGGAAATAAGAAAATAATGTTTAATGAATTAGTCTTAGTTTAGAAACATTGCCAGAAAAGCTCTAGACTGATGTTTCCCTTTTAAAATACTGTCTTCCATCTATGCTTTATCAAAAGGGGAAAGTATGCGGTTTGGCCGACGATAAGCTTCCGGAAGCAGTAGCGATGTCTCCTTGAAAGGATTGAGGAAAAACCATAGCTTATTGTTGCCTTTGACAATCTGTGGTTTACTCATGTTGCTTCCTCGGTAAGCCTGTTGTTTATTTATATTTCTTTTCCGCTTGTTTCACCACCGTTTCAGAGGGAAAAAGGAGGGATGGCAGTTTGTCACAAAGCCAAGGATAATGTTCTAGAAAATGTCGAAACAACCATAGTGGTTGTTTCCTTCTGTGATTGGAAGTACCGAACTAATGGATTGAATGTGATAATGCTGAGATAATGATAATCATCATCGTTGTCCATACATCGACCCTTGCATCGTGAAAGCATAATGCTTATCCTCACAGTTTAGTGAGGATTTTACATTCCTATGCACATAAATAAGCCAGCTTGGTCTTAGATGAGCTATCTCGATCTGAAGATGTGAGAGTCGAGCCTAAGTGTGAGGTTGTAGGAATAAGAAGGCTTACGCACTACTGTGCATGTGAGAGAAAGAAGATAGTGCCATCACTTCCAATGTGTGGAGATCAAAGAATTAGAAGTTGTTGAGCATTGCATATCCTTGTAGAGGTTTAATGTAGTTGGATGTCCCAAACCGCAATAGGGTGGAGTATTAAAAAAGCTACTACAACGACCAGAGGAGCTTAATATATGAAAGGTAACTTATAAATTCATCAGGGCGAATGTTATATATGCGAATCAATATTGAATTCTTGTCACTTACATAGTCATGTATATGTAATAAAAAGAAATAATAAATGGGATACTCATGAACGTTATCCTTTAATACTATAAAGTGGTTGTTGTGTTTTATTCCTATATACAAATTCGATGTACATTTATAGATTATATATATGCATAAATAAAACGTATGAAAAACAGATGGAATACTCTTCGAATAGTTATGAAAGTGTATTGGAATAGTTACTGTGTTGCATGAAAAGGAGGCCAGTATGCCATCTAAATCGTATTGCTTTGGGTTGTGCGAAAGAAATCATGTACCATGAGGGGTCTCAATGAGATCGTTGATTACCACTTGCTGAACTGTATGGGAGTTGTTTGGTGTCCATAGTGTTTTCTTTGACATACTTGTGGCAAGCAGATACAAAAAATAATTGCTCCGGAATTTGACGCTCCATAGAAGGTAAGTAGTTCAGTTTGGTTAATTACATAATTCCTCCACCAAAATATTCAACACTGACATAAAATCAAATAACTTTCACCCAGGCAAAAATTTTGGCTTGTGAATTTTTAATAAATAAAAAAATAATATAAATGGGAGTCACTTATCTTGATTCCACTGTAAAGTATGCCGAGTTGAAATGCAATAACTCATAAAAATTGATTTCTTAGTCTTGAAATTCTCCTCAGAAAATTTTTTAATGCATTTAGAATTGTGGCTTTTTATCTGAGAGGGACTAGATAGTCACCTAATGATGTAATGAAATTGACTGTTAAATGCATTCATAGACTGCTTCTAAATTTACACAAATCATATAACATACATAGGTTTAGTAAAATTTTGAATTAGTTAAATATACTAGTGTAATCATGAAATAACATGTAATTTAAAACTTCCTTTGGTTCACTAACTATGTTAAGGTATATGTCTCTGACCCAAGACTAACTATGTTAAGGTATATGTCTCTGACCCAAGATAACCTGTAGACCATTTCTCATTCAAACTAATATAATAATACCTCACATGCTTTCAAATGAATTTCATGCAATGACCATCCGTGTGCAGAGTATAGTAGTAACTGCATTGGCAGTAACAAAATATCAAGCATATATAGTGTACTAGTTGCCTTCCGAAATGATCAGAATATAATATTATATCATCCACTGAAGATCGAATAATATGGAAATTAAAGTCAACTTACAAAGCAATGTGAACGTGGGGCACTATTCAATTCCTCATTAGGGTTCATGTTTCACCAACGAAATGCTCTTGCTTATACTCATTTAATTTTCATTAAGGATATGGTTGTGCTTATGTTCATGTTTGTGTGAAAAATTGTGAATTTAATGGCCTTGATTTTTTTCTTTTGAAGCCAGAAACCTCTATTTCATGTTATAATAGGAGTAGATGTAAGGTTTGAAGCCAAAAACCTCTATTTCATGTTATAATAGGAGTAGATGTAAGGGAGGATCATGTTGATTGAAAAATTTCAATTTTATTGAAGTCACCCAGGGTATTCTTGTCCTTCCAAAAAATTAAATCTTGAAATCAAATAAATTATTCTAAGAGGTAAATAGCAATTGATGAAGTTAAGGATATAGTCATCACGTTACTTCAATTATAAATAAAGCAATTTGACACTAGTACAAGTACGATGTAGGGAATTGGCTAAATGAAAGGATGATGGTATAAAAGGTAAATGTTAAACCCTAGTAGGGTGTTATGAAATGAAAAACGTTCTCATGAACAATTAAGAAATAAAGAGAAGAAAATGGCACAAATTGTTTTAAGTTGGTCATCTATACAATGCATTTTGTAGTTGGAATTGTTCAAAAAATAAGAACAGCTTAATATATATATCCTAATACCTATGCATTGGAAGTGCATAATGTACCTATAAGCATCCTTGATACAATAATATGTAAACCATGATAATAAGAAGAAAGTTCTAATGCTTCTTGATTGATAATAAAAAAAGGATTTTGTTAAGCTTTTAAGTCACTCTCAAACAGTATGAAATTATCTGTAGAGATATGATCTGGATTTAAAAATGAACACAACAAATTATAGATATAACCATAAATACAAATATGCAATATAAATAATACTTCATTTCATTAATATCAAATACTAAGATATGCTTACAAACATAATGAAAATAAGACTAGCTCGGGCGATGGTATCTTATCTCTGAGAAGAGATGTGGTGACTACATTCCTTTGAACTGTGTTACAATGAGGCTCGAAGGCCTATTTATTTTTGAGAAACAATGGAAAACCCTAAACATTAAAAAACATAACCCTAGGAGATGAGGCACCGAACTATGAACCCTGTTTGGTTAAATTGTTACATCAACTTCCCGGGGTCATAAATTTGGGATACGATCTTCGTTTGATGCGCACAATACCTCGTTAGAAAGATATATTCGAGGAACATCAAACAATGGCCCATGCTACTCTCGGTTTTCCCACAAAACATCGTTTAGGGCCTCAAAATGGCTACAGACTTTCAGGGCCCGAAAAACTACCAAAAATAGTAAATTGTGCTACAAATAAGGAAACTGAAAATTGAAAGAAATAATGGTGGGGGTCCAAGTGGAATAGGTGGGTGGCCACCAATATCCACTTGGATCATTCCTCCCCCCTTAGGAAGAAATGGTCCCCATTGCATTGAGTTCCTCCATGAGATGAGGAAACTTCTGTTGAACTTCATCCCTGGTGAGCCACTTGCCCTCGTGAAGGAGTTGACTTGCTTTGAATACTCAATACAGTTGGATCTTTTGCTGGTGAGTGTCCTTCGTGAGCCAGGTGCCCTGGTTAAGGAGTTGGCCTGCTTTGCCAACTTGATATAGTTTGATCCTTTGCTGTCAGGTGTTCTTGATCTACGTGTCCATGATCCGATCAGTTGTGGCTTGTTCTATGCAATCTGGATTTAACTCTATAGGTGTGAGTTGTTCTGCAATGTTTGATGTGACTAGAAATGCTGGTAAGTATGGTTGAAGGCAGTCCACATTGAACACTGGGTGCATGACAAGAAATGGGGGAATTCTGAGCTCAAATGCGTTTTCGCCCACAGCCTTGGTAATGGTGTAATGACCATATCAGAGTGGTATAAGTTTTTGATAGGCTTCAGTAAGGCGCTCCTTCTGCAAATGAAACCAAACTTTTTCACCCACCTAAACATTGTGTGAAATGCGATGTTGATCATGTTGTTGCTTGTACTTGGCATTTGATTTCTCTAGAATGTCATGGACCTCCTGGCAGATATGTTGGATGTGCTCAATGAATTTTTTTGCCTTATTGGCTTCCCACTGGACATGAGTTGAATCTGCTTGAGTAGCTACAAATGGAATGGCCACATCAATGGGGCATAGTGGCTAGAACCCCAAGTGCACCTTAAATGGGTTATGATTAGTTGAGTTGTCGAGAGCCTGGTTATAGCTATGCTAGACATAGGGAAGGCTCTCATCCCATGTCAGTGGATGCTTTGAGTTGTACATGTGCAAAATGTGTATGATCATCCTGTTGACGACCTCTGTTTGGCCATCAAATTGGGGATGGAAAACTGTGGACTTAATGAGATTGGTGTCCAACATCGACCAAAGACTCAACCAAAATGTACTGAGGAAGTTGTTATCCCGATATGAGCTGATAGACTGTGGGATCCCAAACTGTACCCACACTCATTCAAAAAAGAGTTTAGCAGTGGGTTCTGATGTGATATTCTTCTTGCAGGCTACTAAAATGGCCATATTCAAGAATCTGTCAATGACCACAAAAACACAGTCATTTCCATGCTTAGTAGAAGTAAGGCCCAACATGTAATCCATGGAAATGGATTCCGAAGGTTGGCTAGGGGTAGGAAGGGGAGTATAAATGCCTTTCTTCTTGATGGTCGGTTTGGCAATGGCACAAGTAGTACAGGATCTGATGTACGTCCCAACATGTTTTCGATGATTCAGCAAGTAGAAATACTTCTGCAATACTGCCACTATTTTCTCAACCTCGTAATGCCTAGCGGCCCGACTGTAGTGCACTTCCCAAATCATCTTGGCTCGCTCACTTGAAGGAACACAAAGGTGTCCTAGGTGGTATAGTAGGGCATCCTGGAGGTGAAATATAGAACTTGCTGACCCTACAAGAGCATCTGGTATGTGAACTCGAACTATGGGTCCCTTTTGTAGAGAAGTGGCCAATCAAAAGTCTCATGCCCAAAAGAGTTAGCATGGTGGTTAACGCCATGATCAATGGTCAGCTGAGGAAATATACAAAATTATCAGTGCTACCCTTCATATACTTGATATTCAAATGGAACTGCTGTAGGTATGTCGACCACTTTTGATGTCGATCATTCTGTAGCTTCCCTTGTGTCTGTATGAACTGCACGGTTCGATGGTCTGTGTGGACGACAATTTCGTTCCCCAAAATGTAATGCTTCCATTGTCGGCAGACCTGCATAATGGAATACATCTCTCTGTTATAAGTGGCATACTTCCATATGGTGTCTGGAAGTGTCTCACTGTGATATGCCACTTGATGTCCCTATTGAATAAGGACTGCCCCAATAACATAGTAAGAGGCATATGTCTTGACCTCAAATGGCTATTGTAAGACTAGTAAAGTGAGCACTAGTGTAGAGTAGAGGTGATGTTTCAACTCTGCGAATGCCTTCTATTAAGATTCAGAGCAAAAGAATCTTTCTTTCGCTTCTCCCTTTGTGACTTGCCTAAAGGGCCAAGTGATAAGAGAGAATCCCAACATCAACCTGTGGTAGAAATTAGCAAGACCCAGAAAGCTACGGAGCTCTGTCAGAGTGGTTGGGGCTGGCCAATCTCGAATGACTTGGATCTTGGCTAGATCCACATGCACCCCTCGTTCATCAATAATGTATCCCAAATACTGAACATAGGTCATGCCAAAAGTGCATTTCTCCAAATTGGCAGATAGATTGTGTTGTTACAGTGTTTAGAGAACCTATCAGATGTGGTGGAGCTATTCTTCCTAACTCTGGTTGAATATGAAGATGTCATCCAAGTATACCACTACAAATGAGTTAGTGAATGGTTGCAAGATGTCATCCATCAGCCTCATGAAGGTTACAGGAACATTCGTTAACCAAAAAGTTATAACTAACCATTCAAAAAGACCCTCATTGGATTTGAAGGCAGTATTCCAAACATCAGAGGTTTTCGTTGGTGCTTGGTGATAGTTGGACTTCAAGTTGATCTCGATGAAATATTTCCCCCCCCTTCAGATGGTCTAGAAGGTCACCGATCCATGGGATCAGGTACCTATTCCAGACAGTGATCTTGTTCATTATTCAGTAATTAATACAGAGTCTCCAAGTCCCATCCTTCTTTTGTACCAACACAATCGGGCTCCCACGGGGCGTTGAAATCAAAAGGATGTGACCTTTCTATAGCATCTCTTGAATCTACCTCTTGATTTTGTCGTTCTCCAGAATGGAGTGCTGATAGATTGCTCCATTGGGCAACGGTGCACCTGGGGTCAGTTTGATGGAGTACTTGGCTTGACAGTGCAGAAGCACCCCTATGGGGGAGGTAAAGATGTCCTCGTACTCCTCCATGACCTTCTCCATCTGTTGTTTTCATGCGGAGGGGACCTATCTGGAGGTCGTGGCCACCATATTCTTCTTTCCCTGAGGGCGTAATCATCAAGAAAACAAATTTCCCGATTTTGGAAATCCATTTACTGCATTGTTTTGCAGTAACCAAAGAGATGGTTGCAGGTGGTGCTACCTCTAGTATCCTGTACAAACTATTTCCCAAAGTAACAATAATAGCACAAGGCCTTCACTCATACACAACATGTCACTTCCATAAGTATGGTTGGCATAATAATACATCACAAACATCAAGGGGAGCAACGTCACATAATACCTCATCCATGAAGGTCTTGACGTTATATGGAAGGTAACACTGCTAGCTCACACGAAGATATCATCCTTGGCAAAGCCATCTGATGGTGTACGGTTGTTGATGCGTTGTGGTCAGGGAAAATTTTTAGAACCCCACTAAATTTACATGTATAATAAATGGACAAATCTCCATGGTGTATAGGAAAAATGGAAGGAAATTTTATCAATAATATGATATGTATATATAATTTTTTGGTGAATCTCTCACCAGCCATGGCGAATATTTTACTCAATTATAAAATCTTGTGTTTATTGAATACACAAATGAAATCATTGCATTTCTTTAAAATATCTTTTGAAATCAAAATTACTGAGATTACATATCGATAATCTAGTGGGTGTAAGATAAAATTCACCCGTGCCATTCACGGAAAGCATGAGAAAAAACCTAATACTATATATAAAACCAAGAAAAATTCAAATTCATCACTTCTAGGGACCTCATAACCACCCTGCCAATACACAAGTATGTTCCTGTTTGTAATTAGAAAAATTACCCAAATTACAGTCTGTTTACTCCACTTCTAGGCACCTCATAACCACCCTGCCAATACACAAGTATGTTCCCGTTTGTAATTATAAAAATTACCCAAATTAGAATCTGTTTACTTCAACATATGTTGGAATGTTATAGAAGGATGACTAGTGCAATCAATCCATTCCTTTTAGCTCCACTTCTAGGGACCTCATAACCACCCTGCCAATACACAAGTATGTTCCCATTTGCAATTATAAAAATTATCCAAATTAGAATTTTTTTACTCCGGCATATGTTGGAATGTTATAGAAGGATGACTAGTGAAATCAATCCATTCCTTTTAGCCCTAGATTTGTTTCAGTTTAAAACAGAAGTATACAAATATACTTTTCCAATGTCTATGCTTTAACCATTCACCTTAAGATGTTTTTACAATATAATTTCCTAAGTCTATTTAATATCTTCATTATCATAAAAACCAACCTATATCCATCTTAACTCCACATCTACCACTCTTAGGGGGATGAAATCTATTTATCCCTCTGAGCACTTTGTAGACCCAAAATTAAGATGTATCTAAGATGATAGAATTTCCCCTTTAAATAGTCTATTCTCACATGAATACCATGGTATTGACCCATACCATGGGTTAATACCATGGGTTATCATAAACCTAGAGATTAAAAATTACTATTAGTAATATATAAAAATTAATAAAATTAATAGTTGATTTTTATTTTATTTTGTATTTTAACCAAGCTAAAATGTTTAACATAAATTACAACAACCATTTTTACTCTTGATCAGATCAAATATTGTTTCACTCTATGCTAGTTTTCATATCACGATATTTGATACCTCTCGGGGTTAGTAGATCTAGAGTAAAGATGGATCTATTCTGGTTTAATTCCCCCATTTAAATAGGCTACATTCCAAGTGAATACATGGGTCAATACCATGTGCCATTTTGGTGAATACCATGGGTCAATACCATGTGCCATTTTTATTTTTATTAATACTAATATTAGGGTTAATAATGTTTTTTTGCATGGTATTAATAACAATCTAGTCCATGGTATTTGTCCCATATTATTTTGCCCATAGGTTTTACCTAAATATAATGCATTTTTGAGTGTTCGTAAATAAGGTGACTTATGGAGTAAATATAAAAAAATGTTTATTTGTTTACCATACCTCTTGCTTATTTATATTTTTATTAATTTACCATACCTCTTTTACAAATATGGTATTTGGCCCATAGGATTCACTTAAATAAACCCTCTTTCTTGAGCCTTCATAAATAGAACGAGGGTTATGGACTAAATATAAAAAGATGGTTTATTTATTTACCATACGTCTAGTTTATTTATATTTTTATTTATTTACCATACCTTTTTTACAAATATGGTATTTGGCCCATAGGATTCACTTAAATAAACCCTCTTTCTTGAGCCTTCATAAATAGAACGAGGGTTATGGACTAAATATAAAAAGAGGTTTTATTTATTTACCATGCGTCTAGTTTATTTTTATTTTTATTTATTTACCATACCTTTTGAGTAAGTATAAAAAGACGTTTTATTTATTTACCATACCTCCACTTTACTTATATTTTTATTTGATTACACCCTTTCATGTATAGAAGGTGACTTATGGAGTAAATATAAAAAATGCTTTATTTATTTACCATACCTCTCATTTATTTATATTTTTATTAATTTACCATACCTCTTTTATAAATATGGTGTTTGGGCCTTTGGCCCATAGGATTCACTTAAATAAAACCTATTCATGAAAATGGGCGAATGGAAGGTTGTAACTCCTAATTTCGAGGGCTAAATTTACATTTTTTACCCTCTCCCTTAAAATAAGGTGGGCTATTTGAGGTGATTTGTAAAAATGTACTATGATACAAAATATTTTCCCACTAAAAATTTAAAACCCCTTAATTTCTCCAAAGGGCGAACATTCGCCCCTAAAATCACCCCTAGTTGTGGTCGGTAAACACAATCTCTTCATGACCTCTATCGAAATGAGGTTCTTTTCGCTCCGTTTGTCGATAACCAACTGTAGCAGGGAACCCTTTACCCACACGTGGGAGTGGAAGAGACGCTCCTCCTCCTCTGGATCTTTAGGTTCCACCTTCTGGATCTTTAGCTTCCACCTTCTGGATCTTGGTGGTGGCAATGGTGGCATTGGGCTTTGCATCGATAATCTGCTTCCCTTTTTCATTCCCCTTGTCAGGTTCTGACTCAAAGTCAGAATGTGCATCTGAATCTGAAGACTTTATCTTGGCCACCGATGACTACTTGGCCCGACTCACACCACTTTCTCGTGTCCTTCTTCAGCTTTGGCAGGTTGTCCTAGGCCGCCCCCCCTTGGCTTTTTCCTTTGTTTTGTGGTTTGGGGGCACCTTTCCCTTGCTCCAGATTCACAAATTCAAAGTCTCACTTCTTCTATTTAAAATTTTGCTCCATCTTGACCACATATCGGTATGCCATGCCGAGCGAGGAGGTGTCCAGGAATTCCATCTTGTCTTGGAGGTAGATATGGAGGCAACCATAATACTTGAGAACGAATGCTTCTCAGAATCTTTGACACCCAACTTCATGGGAAAGGTATGAAAAACATTGGTAAACTTTGGCACATCTTGGTGCCTTCACTGTCGTAGCATTGTCCACTTTATGTATTTATCCTCATAGCTCCTAACAGCGTAGTACTACGCCTTGATGGCATCTCAGAATGAGTTCCCAATGGGTGCAGCTGAAAAAAGTGAGATCGTACTTTCATCCTTCTTCTCACAGTAGGTTTCCCATGAGTCCTTGGTGTGAGGGGCTTCTTTGAGAAGTGTAAAAGTGATCTTTTCCCAGCTGGAAAAATCATAAACAGAAAAATATCCTTCTAGCAGATTTAACCATTTATCTACAACATCTGCATATATCTAACCCTTAAATATGGAAATGTCAAAGCTAACTTGTAACTTAAAGGGTGTGGCACTTCCAGAGTAGCTTCCAGAAGTATATGCGTTATCCTTGGGTAGCCGCTGAAGGATTTGGGAAAAGTTGTCCATCATCGAGTTCCTTTGTCGTTTGAGGACTTCTTCGAAAATGATTTTGATAGGATCTCCTGCCCCCTCATCTTTCTTTTCATCCACCATGGGAGTCCGTCAGGATTTATGAGGCTAGTCTTGCAAAGGTTCAACCAGTTCAATCCCTAACTCCTTATATCCCGACCTCGTTGGGCACATGCAAAGAAAAAACAGAGAAAGAACAGATGACTCTGATACCATTGATCCATATTTAAATAGAAACACAAAAAAATACAGATATAACCATATATACAAAGATGCAATAGAAATAACACTTCATTTCATTAGTATCAAATACTGAAATATGCTTACAAACAAAATGAAAATAAGACTAGCTTGGGTGATGGTAGATTATCTCTGAGAAGAGATGTAGTGGCTACATGCCTCTGAACTGTGTTAGAATTAGGCTCGAAGGCCTATTTATTGTTTAGAAACAATGGAAAAACCTAAACATCCAAAAACCTAACCTTAGGAGATGAAGTGCCAAACTATGGGCCCCATTTAGATAAATTGGTAGATCAACCTCCCAATGTCGTAACTTTGGCATACGATCTCTGTTTGACGCGCAAAATACCTCGTTAGAAAGATTTATGCTAGGAATAAAACGTTTTAGTGAGAAACATTGACCTATGGCCCATGTTGCTCCTAGTTTTACCAAAAAAGCATCGTTTAGAGGCTGAAAATGGCTCTGGAAGTTTAGGACCCGAAAAATTGCCAAAAATAGTAAATTGTGCTAAAAATAAGGAAACTAAAAAACTGGAAAGAAACAATGGTGGGGGTCCAAATGGAATAGGTGAGTGGCCACCAATATCCACCTGGATCTGATACAGATAAGGTGTTGGGGTTAATACTTAACAAGAAGGAACCCTTCAAATTTAGGAATTGAGACACCTTTTGCACTCACCGTTGAACTTCTCTTTCGATAAGATTCTAATTAACAAGAAACAATGATTATGATATAGTATTATTCAAAATTTAGTACTTGTAGATAAGTAAAGGTGGGTATTTATGTATACCTTGAATTGTGAAAGAAATTATCTTTTCCGTGGAAAGTCATGCAAGTATGCAGAAATTGACTTTTAAATCCATGTATAGGACTTTGAGTGGCTCGAATTATATCTGAGGTAATATTTAGCATAAATTATCATGTGCAAATTATAAGCAAGCAATGTGTACCACTCATGAATATGATATGATTACAAAATAGAGCTTTTGAATATTTTGTTGTTTCTTATTAACATTGACATAATTGGCAAGTGTGGCCTGCATTTAAGACATGGATATTGCTTGGTCTATTTTATAATAAATATACCATCGTAGTTAAGAAGTGAAACATTTTTATCATACATGAATTATTAAGTGGTTATTATAAGCAACAATGAGATGCAATCTATGATAAATTCTCATATTTTAAATAATGAATTAATCACACTTTGAAAGAGTTATAGTCAGATTGGAGGATTAATTACATATGTATTAATTCCTACTACTATATGAAAATTGTTATAAATAAATCATTAAGGTCTACATAACTATCTTCCCTAAACAAGTGGCGAAAAAGGAGGATGATAGATTGGGAAGATCAATGCCATAGGATATTATACTTGTGGTGAGAGAGGTGTGATGATGGTATGATAATCATCCACTCTCGAATGCTTTATAGCATAATAAATTGTCGATAAAGTGAAATTGACAAGGCGTAATGGTTATTAATTACTATCATGTCAGAGGTTATGCAAAAATTATAGTTCATTGCTATATTTTTATCATAACATCTAACGCAAAGATGGTTATGGAAGAGGGCTTACCTTGTTAGGTATTGACCATGAGCCTCTGTAATAAATATGCCCTATTGGTAGGATATGGTTAGTAGATGGTTTTTGAATGTGTTATGTATTAAAATATGGTTATCTGGAAAATGTTGACTGAGGGAGGTTGTGAGAATTTTAAACATTGATGTAATTGACATATATCATCATGGTAACAACATCATAATTGGCTTCAATAGAGGAAGTCCATGTTTGCATCATTGTGTTATGATTTTAAGATACATATAATCATGCATTGTCATGGATTGTTTGGTATATTGTTATCATAAGCTTGGTTAAGGGGTCATTAAGATAAACTTGTTGCGGAAAGAATCAAGCTAAAATCTACACATGATAATGAGGCATATGAATTTTCCATGTAAACACATGGGTGTAAAATGTTATAGCCTTATAAAAATATTTTAGTTATCATTTCGTAAATGAAAGATATCCAGCCTCCATGGCATCAAAAACTATTGAGCTTAATGAATTGTTGGAATTATCGTGCAACTCATGATGAATTCTGGTATTGGTCTTGGTTTGTTAGGCAATTTATATAGAAATCATTGTACAAAAGCCTTAAATATGTGTCTACCCTAATGCCTATAAAAGGGGAGTAATGTGTAGAAGAAAAGAACATTGTTTACATAATGATCACGTTGGAGCAAGTGGCTAGATTGTTGAGACATGAAAAGGGCAATAGTAAATGACCCGAGATAAATGATTTAAGAATGAAGTATTGATCTAATGATTAATAAACTATGAGTTAATAGTCTTCTTAAGATGCACATATGCATGAATACATACTATATTACTGATATTGTGTTACAAGCACATGAAATCTGAAAATGATTTACACTTGACAAAACTTTCTTTGATTACAACAATGAACCATGCTCATACAAACTCCTTGTGAACTAAGCACCATTATTTTAATTGCTAGAAAAAAATAAAGGAAAGTTTTGCATTATACTAACAAGGTAGAAAAATATGTGGACAAATTTTTCTTCATGCAGGTGATACCAGAAGAATGGTATGATGGGTTGTAGCACAGATGGTGCTATGTACATCAGTACATACGGTACCCGTATCACTACATATGTTACATGTTTGAAATATGATATGTATATCAATGTGTATAATACACATTGTGTGTAGGTATGCATGAAGACACTGAGTAGATGTCTCGCGGGACAACCCACTAGGTGGTTACACAAAACAAGGAAAGTAAGAAGTGGTTCAAGGATAAGTAACTATGGTTAAGTTTGGCATACATACGATTACAAAGAATATATATGATGAATATATATATTGTTATGTCAACTAATCTATTATGACATTGCAGGCATATTGATGTGGAAAATATGCTAACAGTTGTGTTGTATGCAGGGAAAATTTTAGGGGCTAATATTCACTCATGGGCTAATTTTCAATAATTTTTTCAAAAAAAAGATTCGTTAATTTCCATTTTTTTGTAAAAATGATTCGCCCAAATTTTATAGAATGAAATTATTTTACCCTAAAATTCGCCAAAAATTTATGTATAGACTATATAAAAATATGATAAGTTTGAATATTTTTACAGAAATATCTCCAAACACTTTATAGATTTCATATTATGGACTAGTACGATTTGTCAAGGTTTCTAAACTTTAAGATAAATTTCCATCCTTAAAATTTTCCCTGGTTGTATGTAGAGAAACTACAAGAACCAGGTGTTCAACAAAGAACGCAAAGGCTTGGAAGAATGCCAAAAGTGAACATGCATTCTTCATATAAAGGGAAAAATGAGCAATAGTTGCCTTAGTAATAGATTATGATATGTATCATAGTTTAAATTCTGCATCTATAAATGGTTTGAAAATAACGCTACAGGTAGATATGAAAGGAGAACACGCCTTGACACCGATCTAGCTATAGAAGAGGAGCACTCTTTGTGACCAATGTAGCTATGTAAGAGGAGCACTCTTGGTGACCAATGTAGCTATGGAAGAGGAGCACTCCTTGTGATCCATTTACATTGGAAAAATTGCATCAGATGGTAGGTCCATCAGCGTTGTTGATCCAAAAACCAGCTACCTGTGAATGAGGACATGATGCAGTGATACACTAAGGACGATGTAAAATTTAAGGGGGGGAATATGTAACACCCCTCCCTTGTGTGCTTGATTATTGTAAACCAAAGCTGAGTTAAATCTAGGTGTGATATCCTCCATTGTGTGTTAAATGATTGTAAACTTAAGCTGACGAAAGCTAAGTGTGATACCCTCCTTATTGGGTTAAGATATTCTAAACGTAGGTTGAGGAAAGATATGTGTGATATGTAATATGAAAAGAAAATGAATTATTAAAGAAATTAATAAAATAAATCAATTGGAGGGTGGAGCACCAAGAGAGAGGAGATTCTTGCCAAATCCCATTGAGGAATGGGATAGAGATGAATCTTTTATGATAAAGATTGTAGATGTGATTCTAGATAAGCTTGGATGGATTGGAGATCCATTGTATTGATGGGAGAAAAAGATCCATCAGACATAAAAGCTTTGCAGGAGATAAAGGAAAGCTTTTATGAGGAAAAGCCTCGTTGGAGATAAATACAATATTTTCCAAAAAAGAACTAGGAAAATGGAAGATTCCGTAAAAGTGGGACATCGCTAATGGAAACTAAATCGTGAAAGAGGGTATTAAATACCTAGTGCATTGATCCATTGAGGACAGTTGATCCTTGGCAAGAACTTTGGCTCGGGGGGAATCATAGGTGATACATGGTTGGGTGTTGGTGCTTCTCCCTCCAAGTGATGTTTTAGTTGGACTGACATGCATGGAATGATTGTATGTTGGTGTCTTACACTTTATGTAATTCTGGTATTTGGATCAGCTATATAGATGGTGCATTAATTGTTGGTATGGAAGAATTGCAGTTTATGCATATTGATTTTTAATGTATTTCATGTTAAAATCAGTAGAAGGATTAAGTCTTGTGAATTCGATGCAATATTGGATATGTTGCCCCATTTTGGGTCATGTGTTAGTATGATGCTATCTGTATTCATGTGATTGATTTCATTCTTATGCATGTGGATGAGTGAAATATCCATTGAATGTAATGGTCATCTTCATTATGTTAGTGAAGAAATGGAGTAGGTATTTAATATTTATAAAGTCTCTAGTTTAACATGGTAGATAGTGGCATATGCATGCAAATCATTTGGGTATAACGTAAATTCACATAATAGTCTATGATGGTCAGATTATCTATTACATAGATATTCAAGGAGGCTAGTTCTGCATTCCTGTTTTGCTTAGAAGTTATCATATTATGGAACTAATGGAATTTTATTATGCATGTGATTAACTGAGTTAATGGATTTTATAAATTTTATGCATGCACTATTATTGAGGAGAGAGTTATTGGCATGTGATATAGAGGCATGCAGAACCATTAGGAAGTAAGTTATATATAATTATATATATATATATATATTATATACTATATATATATATATATATATATATATATATATATATAATATATATTATATATATATTAACATATACCTATACATACATACCATGGTCGGCAATATCGATACCATGCATGTCACAAGAGGTTTGATGGCTGCATGTTATAGTTCCTCCTTCCTTCCAATTGTGGTTGTGTTTATAAAATTGTTCAAGGATGATGGGTGTCTGTGGTATAAGGTTACTTCCTGAAATGTGATGTAGCAGTTCGACTAGGGGAATCTTAATAATATCTAATTAAAATTTCAAAATTTAAGGGATTAGGGGCTACATTTCTAGGTAGGCCATGAAGTTAAATTACATTTTCCGGGAGGTCACCCATCCCATATTGCCTCTAGCTCAAGTGCACTTAATTGTGGAGTTTTCCGCACAATCAAGCCCACTTAGTTTGCTACCCCATTTGCAAAACCTTAGCAACCACTGTGCCTCATGAACCATTCAAGTAAAGTTCCCTCCACTCTTTTGATTTTAAGTATTAAGGGGTTTCCACAGCGCATTATGTTAGATATCATTTTTTGGGATTCAACTACGTTAAGTGAGTCATTCATGTATGGTCATTTCGATGAGAGGTAGTCATCATTGACTAATTTTTCATGATTTTTTAATAGTTCACTTAGCACTCATTTCATCGGGT
>APFE030396210.1:54721-69158 GCA_000404065.3 Pinus taeda | reverse complement strand
TTGGTGATATTACAGCTCTGTCCTTGTAGTGAAGAATATCATCCTGCTACGAGTAGCACTTGGTGGAATTTGGATCTGCTTGTAATTGAGAAATGAGCTGGGAAAGCCCAAGGTGTGAAAACCATTCCCTGTGAACTTCTTCAATCCATTCTAGAATGGGGAGGGAAATTGCTAGCAGGGTACTTTCCTCCTCAAATTGGCCAGATAATGCATCTGCTACGCTATTGTCTTTCCCTTTCTTGTAAATGATCTCATAATCATATCCCAGCATTTTGGCGAGCCATTTATTTTGTTGTGGGGAGGATAGGCGTTGCTCCAAAAGATATTTAAGTCTGTGATGATCTGTGCAGATTTGGAAACGTCGCCCCAATAAGTAAGGTCGCCAGGTGTCGACTGCATGTAAGATGGCCATCATTTCCTTCTCCTAGGTAGATTGGCCCAGATTCCTCCCACTGAGTTGTTGGCTTGTGAAGGCCAATGGTCGCCCTTCCTACATTAAGACCACCCCAATACCTGTACCCGAAGCATCAAATTAATTGAAAAAAGATTTGGTGAAGTCAGGGAGTGCTAAAACTGGACTGGAACACATGGCATTTTTTAGAGCTGTAAAGGTCTGTTGTGCTTCCTCATTCCAGAAGAAAGAATTTTTCTTTAGGAGTTGGGTGAGGGGCTTCGCTATGCGACCATAGTTGCGGACAAATTTACGATAATAGCCTGTGAGACCCAAAAATCCTCGCAAGCTCTTCAAGGTCTTAGGTTGAGGCCATTCCTGCATTGCCTGGATCTTTTTGGGGTCATCTTGACACCTTCACGCCCCACAATGTGGCCCAAATACTCTACTTCTGCCATGCCAAATGAACACTTGGACATCTTGAAAAATAATTTATGCTTGCGGAGCAGTTGCAAGAGTAGACCTACATGCTGAAGATGTGCGGCCCAAGTGCAACTATGGATGAGGATGTCATCGAAGAAGACAAGGACAAATTTCCTGAGATATGGTTTGAGAATGTGGTTCATAAGGCTCTGAAAAGTAGAGGGGGCATTACAAAGACCAAATGGAATCACCAGGAATTCATAGTGGCCTTCATGAGTTCTGAAAGCAGTCTTGGGGATGTCGACTTCCTTCGTGCGAATTTGGTGGTAGCCTGAGCGAAGATCCAACTTCGTGAGATATTGAGCCCCATTGAGTTCATCCAGCAAATCATCAACCACCGGGATGGGAAATTTATCTTTGACTGTCAACTTATTGAGGGCCCTGAAGTCGGGACACATCCGCCACTCCCCATCGTTTTTTAGCACCATGACCACTGGGGATGAATAAGGACTAATGCTGGGATGAATGACACCGGCTTCCAAAAGTTCCTTGATGATTTTTTCTATTTCATTCTTTTGGGTGAATGGATATCTGTGTGGGCGCACATTTGGGGGTTGGGCCCCTGGAACTAAGGTGATGCTATTATCATGTTCCCCTCACGAGGGTGGAAGTCCCTAAGGCTTTTCAAAGACCGACAGATGGTTATTTAAAATCTATGGCATCTCAAGACGAATTAGCGGCAGCTTGGTTTCGACTGCCTGGATGGCATTAAATTGAGCTAAAACTCCATGATTGCCCTTTTTTAACAAATTTTCCATCCTATGTGAGCTGATGATAGAGGGGCCTCTAGCCTGGAGGCCACGGAGGGTATGCGTGTAGTTGTTTTGCTTAAAACTCATACATAACTCCTGGAAATCCATTGTGATTGGCCGAAGAGTGCGGAGCCAGTCAGCTCCAAGGACAATGTCGCAATCCTCCATGTGTATGGCAAACATGTGGGTTTTCAACTGATAGTCCCCCATTTGAAGTTTGACATTTTCACAGTGGCCTTCACATTTCATTGTGCCTCCATTCGCAATTTGAACTTGGAAGTTAGAAACTACTCGTACAAAACAATGCACTGCTTCTGCGACTTTTTGATGGATGAAATTATGTGTGCTCCCACTATCAATCAAGACTACTACTGGGCAATGTTTAATAAAACCTCTCATTTTGAGAGTTTGAGGGGAAGAAATCCCTACCAAAGCATGCAACGAAATGACTGGTTCATCAGAGACATTGTCCTGTTAGTTGTCTTCTTCAAGCGGCTCATGTTCCTCCAGTGGTGGCTCTTCCTTTGTTGAGTTGTAGTCAGTGGCATCAATTTGAAAAAATTTGGGCTCCTTGCATTTATGCCTTGGGGAGTATTTTTGATCACAGTAGTAACATCGGCCTTGCTTTCTTCTTTCGGCCATCTCTGCAGGTGACACCTTTTGGACTTTAAGTGTTTGACTCATGTTGTGAGCCTATGGGAGGCGTCCTTTAGCAGAGAAATATGGGCGACTGTATTGGGCTGCTAATGCACGTTCAGCGTTACGAGCTACCTTGCAAGCCTCCATCCATGTGGGAGGGTGGTGCAGTAGGACTTGGGCTTTGATAGCTTCTTTAAGACCACTGATAAAACATTCCGTGTAGAACCCATCTGAGAGACCCCAAGGGCGGAAGGCTAAGCCTTCAAAAGCTGTAATATATTCACCTACTGTACCAGTCTATCGGAGCTTAGTAAGATGACCCAAAAAAGATGATTCCTGGTCAAAGCGGTCTTGAAGAGCTTTGGTGAATTTGGGCCAAGTCCTAAAAGGTCCAGTGCAACATTGCCGCCATTCCCACCATTGCCACCTTTCATTGTCCAAGTACATGCTCCCCAACATAAGCTGAGTCTCATCATCAAAGATGTGATTTAGTTTGAAATATTGCTCCATTTGTGCTATCCATGTCGATGGGTGAGAACCGTCAAATTTATGCATATCCAACTTGGGAGGTCGCTCACTGGGTTGTGGGTGGGTGTGCCAAACGTGAGGAGAGTGGCTAGACTCACCCTCATTGTGTTCATGGCCATTATACTCCTCCTTGTGGGCGTGCTCCTTGCCCTTGGGGAATATTTTGTCGACCATGCTAAGTAGTCTGGTAAGCTGAAGGTCGAGGTTATGCACTAATTCTTCAAGTTTGTCCATCATTTCATTAGCCATCGCTTGAGCTCTAGTTGCTACCATACACCAACCAGATTTTTTGAAAAGTGGGACCGCCTAAAAAAATTCACTAAGAAGTGAATGGTACCATCGTGCTCAGCTCGTCATCCTGATTCTGATGGGCTAGATCACCAATAAGCACCCCGGAAGATTTTAGACTTTTAACGGAGTTTTACTCCTCCCTTATGAATACTGCAGTGGCCAAATTCTCAAAATGTCAATGCAGCCAAAAGTCCTGCGAAAATTATACCCCCGTATCGGAACCCTTCACAACGACTCTAATCTGGTGGAATTGAGAGATCTGAATGGCGGATCTGATAGTGCTAGGTGGCGGAACTGACTGCTTCTGCAGATCTGATGGATCTAATAGATCGGAATGGCTAATTGAGACCGATGTCTGCTGCTGCTGCACTCCTTTGCACAAGCGGATCTCGAAGAGATGATGATAGAAAAGGGAACTAGGGTCTTGAGGACTGTCAGGTGCTACAGATCGCAATATACATAAGGGTCTGGCAATAGTACTCGACCCAATGTTTCAGGGCTCTAACTAAGCAGGATCGACTGTACCCTTAGCCATACAACCCGACTACCCTATTGTACGGGCGAGTAATCTCTCCGAGTGTTGTTCTCGGTGTACTGTAGCTGCGAGACGGCCGACAATTTATCTATGGGAAGGTTTCAGAGTAGCCTAGGGGGCTTCTGATATACCTAGAGGGTATGTGGAAGACAGTCCGTGCATGGTTCTGTCTAATGAGCTACTACTCGAAGGGGTACCCACAAGGGTTACAAGGGAGTCCAACAGACATGACCACCTCTTGTATTTCCTGCATGCATGCCTCCCCAAATCTGCAGATTTATGCACTCAACAATAGATCCTGTGGTTTAAAGACGCTAGAACACGTCTCTTGCCAGAAGAAAAAATTTGCCACGAAATGGAGATCCCACCGGGCCTGGAAAGTGCTCTGATACCACTTGTTATGCTCTTAACCTGCAAATGATACCCAAATACAGAATATGCGAAGAAAAGATACCCAGGACACAGAATATGTGAAGAAAAGATACCCAGAACACAGAATAGAAATGATTTTATTATTCAGAGAGTAATGTTCACTTGCCTCTTCGAAGGGGAAACCTCCAATAGAGCAGAGCTCGATTACAAAATAAGACATGATGGTCCTTGCAGGGAGTCTTTATCCTTTATATATGACTCATACATGCAATACCACGGGCCAATACCGTGGTATTACTAATACCATCTATCTAATACTACGGCCCATTTGCAACTGACTGTGGTTCAGTTATTAATTGTGGATTAACCACTTACAATTATTAATATGGGCTTTTATTGACTCTTGACTATGAGGTGGTCCCATTACATAAATAAGGGGGTTAGGGTGGGACCCTAACAATGTGTGATGCCTTGATCAATGAGGTGCGCTTTCAACTCCTTAGATAGCCTATGAGCATTACCACAACCAACCCAGGGGTCTTCCCCTATATGCACCAGTGATCTAGATCAAATTCTCCATGTCAGTCCATTTCTAATAAGACACATAGCATTTATTATAGCCTTCCAAATGATGGATATTTTTGAGGTATACCTTCGTGATTTTCTAATCTAGCCTAGAGGATTGGAAGGGGTAATATATTTAGAGACAACTACCTTCGTCCATAAGTTGTGATTGTTGTGAAATTTCCATCCTAACTTTGCTGGCAATGCTTTGGAGAAGATATCCAGTCTCCTGATCCCCCAGCCTCCCCACCATTTGGGTAGGGCAAGGGTTTCCCATATGGCCCATGCAAAAATTCTCCCAGGCCGTTTCCCCTTCCATAAGAAACGACAACAAATGTTTTGTAATCTGGCTAGTATTTCTCTAGGGATCCAAGCCAACGTCATCCAATATATGGGAATTTCTTCTAGAACAGCCTTGATCAGGACCAACCTGCCTACTCTTGACAAATATTTGTGGTACCAGATATTAAGGTGTTTTTCTACCTTAGTGATTAGCCAAGTCCAATCGACTATTTTATATCCATGTGGCTTTAGTCAATAACCGAGGTACCTCAGCCCTTCTTCGAAAGGAAAGAGAGTAAAGGAGAATCTCCTGAGCGCATACTATATTTCACGTTGAGAGCATCTTGTAGCTGTAATAGTGGATTTTTCTTCGTTTACCACAATTCTCATAGCTTTTTGGAATATTTTGAATGCATTGTGTAGAGATGTTGGGTTGTCTATGCCTCCGTTGAGGAAGATAAGTAAATCATTATCAAATAGCAGGTCTGTCAGAATGTAGGAGTCAATGATCTTAATTTCCATAATCCACCCTTACCTGTTGTCTTCTCCAATAATTCTACTAAGACCCTCCATCATGAGGAGAAATAGGAGGGGGAATAGAGGGCATCCCTCATTCCACATGAAAAAAGGGGGATGTCGAACCAGTGATTAGTACAATCTAAGAGGCGTTGGTTATACAACACATGATCCACTTGATGAAGGTGTAGGGGAAACCAAAATGAGTTAACAAAATTTGGATGTAGAGCCAATTGATTCTGTTGAAAGTTTTTGATAGGTCTACCTTCAATATCATACCTTTTAGTTTTTTGAGTTGAATAGTGTGGAGAAGTTCCTGAGCAGTTCCTACCGCCTTGTGAATATGTCTGTTCTATAGGAAGGCAAATTGTTCTGCGGAGATGTACGAGGAAAAGATTGGCCTTAGACGGTTAGCAATAATCTTTGCGATGATTTTGTAGATATAGCTACATAAAGATATAGGCCTAAAATCATCGAAAGTAGAGGGTTTGTCTGCTTTGTGGATGAGAGCGATGAATGTGGAGTTAAGGCCTTCTGACTCCCGCATCTTCGGTTGTCTTATATGGTCCTTAACGGATCTTCCCCTATGATATCAAAGAAGGCAATGTAAATTCCACTGTCCAGCCATCCGGCCTTGGGCTCTTATCCTTCTTGAGCCATTTTAAGGTTCGTTCGCACTTATCTAGAGTGACTTCTCTTGTAAGGTCTAGGTCTGCCTCCTAGTCTACGAATCTGGGGAATAGTTAGGCAATGCACATCACTTTAGCCAGAGTGGCGATATGGGGAGCCTTGTAAATGTCTTTAAAATTTGAGTTAGCTTGAGCTGCCAGCTCTTGAAAGGATTGGCTGACTTGTCCATGCTCATTTTTTAGCTCCCATATTGTATTGATCGCATTCCTCCCATTAGCATATTTATGGTAGAATTTGGTATTGTTGTCCCCTTCCTTAAGCCAAATTGCCCGACTCCGTAGCCTCCAACTCTCTTCTTCGTCCTTCATCATTTGTGTCCTCTTGTGCATTAGTGAGACAATTTTATCTTTTTGTTCTTGGGAGGTAATTATCCCTCCGATTTCCTCCTCAAAAGTGTAGATTTCCTCCTATGTTATTCTAAGTAATTGGTCTTCCAATTTTATTTTCCTATGAGCCCATGCTTTGGATAGGGTTTTCAACTCCTTAAGATTATGGAGAAAGTCTTCTGCAATGTTCCCATTAGTGCCTGGAGGGTGAGCCTTCCAATAGTCAGCCACCATCCTCATGTAATCATCATCCCTTAGCCATGTTGAGTTAAATTTGAAGGTAGCCTTTGGATTATTAATGGCATCCTAGATTTCTAGAGAGATAGGTCTGTGATTAGATAGACCCCCAGATCCAACCAATCGTCTGATAAAGGTGCCTCTATTGACCAGAGGCTCTTTGATTAGGAATCTATCGAGCCTTCTGGCAAGTCTTGCCTCACCAGTTCTATTATTCCTCCATGTGGGCTAAATCTTGGCAGAGGGGATGTCAATAAGGTTGTGGTCCTCTAGAATATTCTCAAAGAATGTTGATAGCATGTCCACCTGTGCTCGTTGGACCCATGAGTCCACATACCCTATGGAGAAATTCAGATCCCCACCCAAGATTATGTTGTCTTGCTGGAGGATTATTGAATTAAGCAGTTTCCTCGAGAAGTCGACCCTATCATGACAAGGGTCATATACATTGATGATTCTGTTGTCAACTTCAAGGGTGGATGAAAATATATTAGCTCCCAGCTACCCATGTCCTTGCCAAACACTATGCAGCTTAATAGAACGGTTGTAAATACTCAAGGCCACCCCTCCAAATCTTCCTATGGCATCTAGCGAGTAAAAATACCATCTTATTGGTTTCCAAGGGTTTCTTAGAGAAAAAGGATATCTACAGCTTCCAAAGCAATTAGTTGTCTCATAGCTAGTTTTTTTCCAAGGCTAGCCAACTCTCGGCAGTTAAAGGAGAGTATCTTCATGGAGGGGGGAGATCTAGGGTTTGCTATGCTCTAAGAACCCAGTCTATGGTTTTTTGTATGCCCATGGCAATCTCCTCCCCTACCTGGTGCTTGGCTTTGGATAGTTAGGAGGGGCACCATCGAGATGGTTTAGGTAATGAGGGGGTTGAGTCAATACCAAATCTTATAGCATCAAGACCTTGGGAGCATATTCTCAAGTGTAGGGGGTATCGAGGTTCAATGCTTATAGTATGATTGGAAGAAGGGTACAAAGGGGCCTCTGGGATGGATGGATGGGAGTTACTATAAATAGGAGGACGGATCATGATAGGGAAATGCTGATTGATAGAGGGCATCTGGGGGGAGTTTGGGGGATAATGGGGGTCAAGAGCTTGTACATAACAAAGGGATGTATCCGAGGTATAAGTAGAGGCTCTAGCATGAGAGTGAAATGTAAAATTACTTGGAGATTCAAATGCAATAAAAGAAATGGAGTGAGAAGGAGTTGTCATACCTGTGGAAAATGCGTCCCCTATAGCTGCCCGAGCTCTCGTCAAAGGTTGAGAGGGTGGCCGAAGTGGAGCTTTCCCACTCTTCTTCTTTGCCTCTTTCTCCTATGCCTTGCTTTCTTCTACAGTTGCTTTCTGTGGTTGATATTCTACTTCCATTGCAGACTGCGATTGGTTATGAGGGTTTGTAGTACCCAGTTCTTTTTCGTTTGACCTATGACCCCCCTTGTTGTTCAGGGTACAATCCCTGAATATGTGGTCAACCTTGTGGCATCTTCAACATCTATAAGGTACTCCTTCGTAGTCCAACAGTTGTTTCTAATAATATGTCGTCCATTTTATGGTGATGTGTTCCTATAAACCCCCTCTGATATCCATTTGCACCAAAATCCTAGCATAGGCCATCTTGCCTATGGATTATTAAGACTTGTCATACTCCATATATGTGCCTATGGAGTTCCTAATGCGGCGAAATATGTCTTTGGACCAAAACTATAGCGGGAGCCCTGAAAGTCTAATCCAGATTGGGCCGACGCCTATCTGCTTTGTTTCCAAGTCGAAAAGTGGTGTCCATCTCTTCAAAAGGACAGGTGCATGCTCAAAGTGCCAATATGAAGATAAAACCTAGTTTGCGTGGCCAGATCTGGTGAACCTTAATGAAAACCAACCTCTCACAAAGGTCTGCACCGTAGGTATATCAGCCAAGTGATGTCCCCAAACCTCAAAGGCCCATAACTTTAAATGGGCCGCAGAGTAGTTATGGCTTCGAATTCTTCCAGCCAATATTTTTTCCGCAAAATCCTTCTTTCCCCTAACTGAATGTCCTCCTCAAGCCTGAGAATGATGTCTTCAGCTTTAGATATAAAGCATACGGATTTCTTGTGAGGCCTCGCTTCAACTGCTATATCCTCTTGATGATTAGAGCTTCCCCCAGAGATGGGTGTTTACTCAAGAGGAGGGGGAGGGGTCAAAGGAAGGGCGTCCGATAAGGGAGGGATGTTTGAAAAGCTGCCAGATGGGGGGGAACGATGAATGAAGTGTGATCAGGGGTTCAGAGGAAGCTATGGTGGATGATCTAGGTAATGAAAAGTTGAAACCGAAGGATGAAGGGAGGGAGGTTAGGCCAACAAAAGTGTCCACAGGTTTAGGGTTAAGGAAACCCGAGGCAAACCCTAGTGAGGAAGGTAATGGTAGAGGGGTGGAAAGGGATGGCCAGGTCGGTGGGTCATCTAATAGTATCACCAAATGATCGGAAGGGACCGAGAATGGAGGTAAACCGATGATGGTTTCTACCAACGCACACCTAAAGAGGGTCGAGCCTTCCTTAGTAGCATGTGGGATCGTCGAAATAGAGACTTCCACCAGTGGTTCCTCCGAGTAGTCAACAAGATTGAGGTCCATAGCTATTGGGAAATGCAGATCGCCAGCTGCCTAAGGGTAACCATCGAGGGAGAAGCAAGTAGGGCAGGTGGTAGTGTGACCAGAGGCCTAAACGTCGGGCGTGGAAGTAAGAGAGTTACAACCTAGTAACTTGGTAAAACCTTGCTTAGTAGTAGAGACGGATGGTAAGATAGAGCGACCATCACTGTCGAGCAGCCTACGTGTTCCTGTTGTTTGCTGCCAGCTGCAGTGTCTCGTACTGCATACATGAGGCCCTACCCATATTCACCCGCACATTCCATCTTTTGCTGCCCTAGATCCCAACTCCCCTCTTGCTTCGGTGTTGCTTGCGCTCTCCCTCTTATATATATACATATTAATGAAAGAGAATAAATTTTTTTAATTATTCTCAAATTATTTAATATATTAAAATATATTTTATGATATAATTCTTATATTAGAATTATAATTTAATTAGAATTTTTTATTATTAATTTTATTTTAATTAATTTTTTTATATAATTTTTTTGTATATGTAGGTTTTCTATTCTGAGATAGGGATTTCAAAATTTTAATTTAATTACCCTCCTTATTAGGTCGATGGTAGAGGTTTAACCTCCATGGAATAGTTTAGAATATTTCCAATAGTAGTCAGAAATCAAAGCTCTAAATTTATCTAGTCATGTCCATTTAACTTTTTAAAATTAAATTGATTAATTAAAAGAAATATCATATAAGTGTCATGAAATGTGTTTTGGGTTTTAGAGATGTGATATTAATAAACCATAGTATTGGCCCAGGATGTTCTAAAAAACTTATTTTTTAGGCTAAGAATCTGAGACTGAATCTATCAATTCGTGTTATCTCGAGTGTTTGGGAGGAAGGAATGAAATCCTCCCCACCTAGGTTCAAATCCCATAACTTACATGAGGTGTTAAAAGAAAAATTGTGGTACATGTTCATTATTAAGAATTTTGTTACTTGAATTTTTAAATAATTTTGAATCATATATTAATTCTTAATAATAATAATATATAATAATAATAATAATAATAATAATAATGATGATGTAGTTATAATTTAGTTAATCTTCGCAACATGAGATGTATTACGTAATAAGTGTTTTGGGATGTGTATTATGAAATATGTTTTGATGTTGATCATGAGCCAACCATCTAATTTATATGGTTATGTTAGTATTTGGTTCATTTATCATAAAATTCAAAATATTTACAATGAATGTGTACACCTTAGTTAATTGTTGAAAAACTTGAAAATTACATTACTCTTACAAAATTTAGATTAATTTATAAATATGGTCTCAACTTAAATGATTCTAAATCTATCACCAAAATGTACATGGGAGGATTCCACTTCTATATTACATCTAATTAGTGGGCATTTTAATGTGCAGTTCAAGGTGAGAAACCTTGAGTCTCCACGACCATATACATTTTCATTAACCTATCCATTCCTTCTTCTTTGAATTTAGTGGTTTCGTGTGCTGGTTTGGAGAAATATTATGATAAGTTATAGACTATACGATCTTATTTCTACAAGAGTATGTACAAACCCATCATTTTGATACTTCATAGAAACAAATCCATTAATTTTTCCATTCCTTGGAGTATACGACATTAAATTTTGTTGCAAATTTGTAGCTGAGTTTCCATTCTCAATCTCAAAACATAGTAATTCATTGCTTGAAGAAGACTATTGGTCATTTTGATGATATTATGACTAAATGGGTATTGTTTGGAATGATTTTACCCTTCCTAGAGAATATTCTTTCATTTCTTGAGTCAATTAGCCTTAAGTTTTTGTAGTACATCCTCCCTCTATGATGCAGGAGCATCACTCCAAATTTTTGTTTTCCAAAAAAGAAAAAAACCTTGCATAAATATCTTGTTAGTTATTTCAATTAGGTGTCCCTTGTTGGAAAAGTACACTGAAATGTTATTTTATATTTATTGACGTGTCCCTTTTTCTAGGAAAAATATTTTGATCGTTAATAGAAAGCTTCTAGAAAATCCTAATTGTTTCTTTTAGGGAGGTAATTATTAGCCAACATTTGCTTGTTCCATTTTCAAGATTATTCATGTGCTTATGTGTGTGTCTTTTTCTGTGTGTTTGTGTCCAAAAGGCCTTTGGCATGCGAGAGAGAGAGGAGAAGAAGAATATAAGGTTTTCTTCTCTATTGGTATCCTTGGTAATGTTCCTTCCTATAACATGTTGTTCTGATTTCCATTATAGATGAGATGCTTGCATATAAATTTTCTTGAACAATGAATCCATCTAATCATGCTATTGAATGTGTCAACTTCTGTGTATTGGATTGAAGAATTGATTAGATTTGTTGAAGCATTAATCCTCGAAATCCATTGTATATTGGTGAGAAATAACTCTCATTCATTTTATATAATTTAATTGAATAAGGAATGGGGGTCCATTGGAATACCTTGATTAAACAAAAGAAAAAAAAGAGTCATGGAATTATGGCTTGAATCTATGTATTTGGGGCAAATAATTGAGTGTCAGGAAAGGATCTGAACCCCAATAAACTATGAAATCTCACCCCTGACTTGTTGTGTTTAATAAGTGTGGAATTGGTGTATTAGTCAAATAACTTATAATTATATAAAAAGTTTTATTAAGGAGTAAGGTTCCTCCTTTTAGTATGAGAAAACATGGTTTCCTCGTCGCAAGATAAGTGGAACAGAAAAAGAATTAGAGTCTTATTACAATATTTTTTAGAGGGGAAAACCACAACTAGAGGGAAAAGGGCTACTAAGGACACTTCACCAAAGTGGTATCAAAGTTGTAAAGGCCGTGTAAAACCTAAAAATAAAATAAAAAAGGAGGACGAACAATTAATGTAATCATGCCACCAAAACAAGAAGGCCAAGGAAGAAGGGGGATCACTTACAAGTTTCGATTGAAGTTGAGGCACATCTAAGCAAGGATGAAATCCATGGAGGAATCTCAAAGAAGGGGGCAGAATGTGGGAGATGTTAGTGAAGTTAAGATATTAGCTTTGAAGAGGAAATAGAGGGAGTTCTAGGAAAAAGGTCGACAAAGGAGAATCTAATTAAATTGTTTATGAAGGCAACATCCAAACCAAAGATGGAATTGCCCATGTATGTTTCCAACTTGAGCATAGATGACTTTCTCAATTGGATCTATGCAGTGGGCAAATATTTCAACTACCAGGATGGGGAGGGTGACATAAAGGTCAAATATGTAGTGACAAGGCTAAAGGACATGCAAAATTATGGTGGGATGAAGTGCAAGAAAATTGAAGAAGAAAGAGGAAGGCAAATATTAAAGGTTGGGACAAAATGGTGGCTACATTTAAGGGCAAGATCATGCCTAACGATTAGGAGCTAAATTTTTTCGCATAGTTATAGAATTTGAGGCATAAGTACATGATGATGAAACAATACAAAGAGGAATTTTACAGGTTAAATATTACAGTGGGCCACATGAAAGAAAATGTAGAAAAGGCGGCTCAATACATAAATGGCCCTAGATATGAAATAAAGGATGAAATTGTCGTCTTTCCCTTGAAGACTATGGAGGATTCTTATCATGAAGCACTAAGAGAATAGGATAAATTTGCTAGAAAACAAAGTCATAAGAGTATAGGAAGAATTATAGCAAGAGGGAACGGATAGCCCAACATGGGAATATTCAAGACTCTAAGCAAGGAAACTTGGAACAATAAATCTCTTAGAGGAGGAGATGCAAGGGGGATAATATTTTATCCAAGAGGTAGAGGCACAGAAGGGGAAGTTAGGTGCTACTTATGTGGGAGAAAAATATATATGTCATGGAATTTCCCTGAAGATCAACCAACCAACCATAGAGGAGAACATGCTGCTAAAGCCAAGGATGAGATAACCAAAACAAAGGTAAAAATAGGAGACTACTCAGTTAGGTGAATCCCCAAAGTAAACAATGGTTTTAATTAGAGGGAAAGAGAAGAAATAACCAGCACAACGAAGAACATTTCTAGAATAGTCTTCAAGTCCAAGGGAAAATGTTCAATAGTGATTATTGATAATGGAAACACAAATATTTTAGCCTCTATGGAAATGGTGGAGAAATTAGGGCTACAGAAGATTACACACCCCACTCCTTATCGGGTGACATGGTTGCAAAAGGGACATTAGATCCTCATCAATGGGAAAATAACGGTAGATTTCTAGATCAAAAGTTACAAGGATGAGGTATTATGTGACATCATGCCTATGGATGTTTTCAATGTTTTGTTAGGAACTTATAATAATTATGTTCATAGGTGCTTCTATTTTTTAACATGACTTCTAGAATTTTAATTTAATTATTAATAGTTATTATGGGAATTGTAGGGATCTATCCTTTACTGAATATCCTACAATATTCATAAATTTATCTTCACAATAGTAATGTTTCTTTCCCTTTTAATTACATTTATGAATTGAAAAAATGTCATCTAAACAATGTCATATGAAATGAGTTATATTTTTTTGGCATGTAGTATTGATAGCCCATGATATTGGCCCATGCCACTATAAAAAAGCTATAAACCTTTACCAATTATTTAATTTATATTAGAACACTAATTTTTACATAGCTTTAATAATTAGTTAAAAAAATAGGTAAGAGTCAACTTAATGTCATATGATTCTATATTTTATCACGTACATTACTTTTTAGACCAAAAAAACTAAATATAATAAAGATAACTTTAATGAACTAAAATTAAATAACAAGTGAAATCATGATAATAGAAGTCTTCATCATCATCATCATCATTATCAATAATAGATATTATTAATTATGACAAATAATAATTGCACCAAGAAGCACTCGCAAACCCAGTATGGTAGAGATGTTGTAATGTAATGTCATGTTCGACCACGAGGGCTTCATTGGGGGAAAAATACCATACCACATGCATTCATATTCGAGGATATATATTAAAGAAAAAATGACGTAATGTATTTTGGGATACATAAGGGGTAAAGGGTTCCTATATTGGGACGTATAAAAAAATGGAGCTCAAAGTTAATGAAAAAATATAAAGGAGTATAAAAAATTGTAATGAAAAAATGGATACTTACAATATCTAGTAAAATTAGGGGTTTTTAAAATTGGGAATGTGTATTGGGTTCACATTGATAAAGGGTTAAATAATGTGATTTTCCAATATGTAGTCAAATTAAGGGCATTGTTTAGTATGTCATG
>APFE030396210.1:37683-51917 GCA_000404065.3 Pinus taeda | reverse complement strand
TCCACAAATACGTATAAGTATTATATATTGAATTTATTTGACATCTCAATCTTCCGTAAATAATACTTATTGAGTACTATGAACCAGTATGTGATATTCATAAACAATGGTTTTCCTTTTATGAACAAATCATTTATTTTCAAGATGTTAAAAATATAATTTTTTTTTTTAATAATATTTTTAATATGAAGTAATATTAATGTGCGAAGTAAACAAATTTCCATGTATTTTTAGTAATGTTTTTTCTTAATACAAAAAATAAATATTAATTTGTTAAATGGTTAAAACTTCAAATATTTATTAGTTTATTTAAATTTAACTAAAAAAAATTGAAGCCAATTTAATTTGTAAATTAATTTATATTAATAAATTTTAATTCAAATTTTGAATCTAATCAAATTTTGGTATATAATTAAAAATTTAAATATTTTAAATGATTGACGGGTGAGGCAAAATGGTGGAGAGCGCGAGTAGGTAGGGTTTCTAGTGTTTCTACGGATCTGCCCTAACATCCTTGCAAGCATACAACTGGACAAAGGACTACAGACTCGACCCAAGGAGAATCTGCTGGTGAAGCAATGAGAGGAATGGAAGGGGGGAGAGATCTAGTCCTATTGGAGTATTGCAGCAGGTGAATCTAGCCAGCATGGAGCAACTGATGGAAATGGAGGAAGAGGAAAAGGAATACCAGTGTTGGGAGCTAAATGGAAGCGGGCTTGGGAGGGAAATGCTTGCTGAGGGCTGCTAAAAAAGAAATATTCATTATCCCAAACAACAAGCTGGACGAATATCGAAAATACATGAAGGAACACACCCTTATCTACAAGTTCATTGGGGCATGGTTGACATAGAAAGAGATGATAAAATCAATCGAGCAACGGTGGCAGCCGAAAGGGTACATTGATCTCAAGCTGGGGGCAATGGGTTTCTTCACAATGATCTTCTCTAAGATGGAAGATAAAGAGAGGGTTTTCGAAGATGGGCCATATTTCTTCAA
This sequence comes from Pinus taeda, assembly GCA_000404065.3. NCBI lineage: Eukaryota > Viridiplantae > Streptophyta > Pinopsida > Pinales > Pinaceae > Pinus > Pinus taeda. The sequence goes on along the minus strand of APFE030396210.1, from coordinate 50,920 downwards.
TAATGTTGGAGTCTTCATTAGACATTGGGAGGAATGCTACAATCCAGACCAAGAAACGATATTGGTTGCCCCAACATGGGTAGAGTTGTTTGGCCTACCACTGGATTTCTGGGATCCAGAAACCTTGGAAAGAATTGGTAACTCTATTGGGACCTTTGTCAAAGTGGCAAATTCCACACGATATACTTGCTACACTCAGATCTGTGTGTACATGAACATCATGAAGCCACTTCCAGACTATATAGAGCTGGAATAACATAATGAGATATGGCAATGACCTCTAGACTATGAACATATTCCTTTCATATGTTGTCGATGCCATGAATATGGACACCTGTACTGACATGCCTGCTCAACGAGAAGGAGAACCCCCCTATGGAGAAAAAGGTAGGGGAAATGATGACAAAGGAAGATGGGGACGGTTTTCAGGAGGTGTAATGAAGGAAATGGAATCAGAGACAGAAATCAAGCTAGAGAGCAAGCCAAAATGAGAACGAACAAAGAAAATTTAATAGGTTCACTTTTCTCCAGGAGGATGAAATGGGGGAGCTCACACCTCACAACACGATGGAAACAGAAAGCGAAAAAGAAAAGGAACCACAGGGTAATAAGTTGGAAAGCATGGAGGCAGGAGAAAATAAAGAAAAGGAGGATACCATGCAAATGGAGGAGAAAAACCTATTGGAGATCAATAACAAGAAAGAGGACCTAAGTTTTGAGGAGCAAGTGACGAAAATTTTGTTGAATGAATGGAGGCATTTTGATGAACAGTTCATTCCCGAAGACTAGAAACAACTCTGTAAGGAAACTTTCAAACAATATAACGACAAACAGGGCTCAGTAATTATAACCCAACCAGACCATCTAGTGTCTCAAGTCAATCAAGGACAAGACACAATAACACAAGGAAAAGGAGGATAGGAGTGGGGAAGGAGAAAAATTAATGAATGCATCCGAATGGTTGACGAGCTGCTAGTAAATTTTGGAAGAGTAATTCCATTGTCATAATTCTTCCAACAACCTTTAAAATTGTTGAAATGATTATTACAACATGGAACATTAGAAGCCTCAATAGTAGAGGCAAACATAGGTACCTTAAAGAGATATTGAATAAAGATAAGCCCAGTATTATGATAGTTTGGGAAACCAAAATCAGTGAAAGAAAAATGAAAGAGATTCTGGAACACTTTAAACTTGAGTATTAGGTTATGGCCCAGGACATAAGTGGCAGTGCAGGGGGATTTGGGATCTTATGGAATCCTGAAGAAGTTTGGTTCAAAGATTGGATCAACCTACCAAAAAGTTTATCATGTAAATTCTCAAACATAGGCTCCAAAGAATGGGTGGTGCTTACAGGGGTCTACGGGCCTCATATCCTTGAAGAAAGAAAATCCTTCTTACAAAAGTTGGAAAATTTAAGAATCCTTTACCCAGAGGACCTGTGGAGAGTTCGAGGGGACTTTAACATGATCACAACCCTATCGGAAAAGAAGGGAGGAATGAAAAGGATGGATGCAGATATGGAAGCCTTTAGTGAAACCATAGCAAATCTTCACCTCGTTGACATGTCAACAATCAATAGTGTTCACACTTGGAACAATAGAAGGGGAATGGCACATCAAATTACGTCCAGAATGGATAGGCTACTCCTCTCAAAGAAATTTATAAGAAGAGACATCTTCATGGAAGCCTTGATCCTCCCATGTATGGGGTCGAATCACTGGCCGATACGACTAGAAGTGGACCTAAAAGCAAGACCTAAGAACTGACCCTTCAAGTTTGAAGCCTTCTGGATAAGGGATCCGGGTCTCATTAAAAGAATCAAGGAATGGTGGAAAATGAGTGAACAACATGGCAGGAACTATCTGCATACCTTCCAATTGAAAGTCAAAGAGTTAAAGAAGAAACTGAGGAAATGTAATAAAGAAGAATTTGGACACATTATTAAGGACCAAAATGAGATAAAGAAGTGTATGACAGAATTCCAACAACAAATTATCCAAGAAGGGAGATTTGAAGAGCTTGTCCGAGAAGAAGGAACACTAATAAATAAGATGGAGGAAAGAAGAAAATAGGAAGAGATTGTTTGGAAACAGAAATCTCGGGATCATTGTTTGTGGGAAGGTGAGTGAAACACGAGATTCTTCCACAAAGCCATGGTGTACCACTAACAGCATAACAGAATATACTCCTTGAAAGATGAGGAAGGGTAGCGAAGAGTCCAACATGAAGAGATGGAGAAGCTCCTTGTACACCAGTTCAAATACCTACTAAAGATCCCCCATAAAATAGAACAGAAGTCATACAAACAATTACGCAACACATTCCCCAACTAAGAACTCAAGATCGAAACATGGCTGTGACGCGTGGTACTACCCTAGAAGAAGTGGAAGAGATAGTTAATGGAATGAAGAAGAATAAAGCTACAGGACCTGATGGGTTCACTGAAAAACTCTATCAAGCCACCTAGAAATTCATGGGATAGGATATCCTAGAGGTAGTTGAGGAATCGTGCCAAAACCAAAAGGTATGCCCTAGTTTGAACTTTACTTTTATAGATTTGATTCCTAAAACTTCAAAATCTGAAGATCCTCAAGGATTCAGACCTATAGTGTTATGTTATGCTGTTTACAAAATCATTGCTGCTCTTATTGTAAAACGGCTAAAACGTCTACTTTTGTGTCTCATCTCTCCATAGCAAACAAGATTTGTAGAAGGTAGGCAAATCCTAGACAGGTTCATCACATCTCAAGAAGTTGTCCACTCACTCAAGCCTCAAAGGCTTCTAGGCATGATGATAAAGCTGGACTTATTAAAGGTATATGATAGGCTTAGTTGGGGTTATCTGTCAAACATCCTCAAATCTTATGGCTTTCCCCAAAGGTGGATAAGCTAGATCCTTACCATGATCTCTTCCTCTGTTATCACTATTTTTTTGAACGAGACTCCTACATCGATGTTTAAACCAACCCAAGGCCTAAGGCTGGGTGACCCAATATCTCCCTTCTTGTTTATGGGGCAATTAATTAACCATCATGCACCAATAGTTTGTAGATGATATCATGCTTTTCTCTCAGTACTCCATGAAGGAATCCCACCAAATAAAGGAAATTCTTAAAACTTTCATGGAGGCCTCGGGGACAAGGATACAAAAACAAAAAATCTTGTATTTTTTTCTTCAATACCCCAGGGAATGTCAAGATCCATCTAGCCACGATCCTCAGGTTTAGCACAAGAAATATCTTGTCCAAATACTTGTGTATGCCCCTATCAGATAACCCTCTAAGATTATCCTGCTGGGAGCACATCCTTTAAAAATTACAAGGAAAGCTAACTTGCTCGGTCTTCAGATTGCTTAACGTAGCTGGTAGAACAATCCTTCTCAAAGTTGTGCTCTAATCGATACCCATTTACCAACATTCAGTAATGGCAGCCCCCAAAGGGGCATGCTCCAAAATGTTGGATATATTCATTAAATTCCAGTGGGAAGTGGCTCAATAGATTAGGAAGTGGGCATTGGTATCGTGGCAAGGCTTGGAAAAAATGAAACTGGATGGCGGGTTAAGTCTCAGAGATCTCTATATCTTGAATCAAACAATGCAAACAAAACTCTGGTGCCAATTAATTGGAGGGAGAATGGACCTATGGAACCAAATATGGACAAGAAAATACAAGATGCCTGGGAGAACTGAGGATATATTGAGATATCAAGACCCCCTAAAAGGATCAATTGTGTGGAATTTGGCAGCCAAAAATAGACATCCTATAAACCAACATGCCTTTCGGGAGATACTTAAAGGCAAAACAATAATATTTTGGATGGAATCCTAACAACAGAGGGAAAGAATGATAAATAAGCGAGATCTTAGGGACATATACCAATATACCAGTGATAGGAATATTTATTTGGTTGAGAAATTCTAGAAATAATACCAATGAATAGTAAGTTGGAGGGGATGGAAGAAAAAGGAATTTTGGGACCAGGCAATGGAGACTGAACAGTGGACAACTCTAGACAAAGAACTAAAATCGAGACAATTAATGATCCAACATGACCTAGATATCTTGAGATGGGGGCATGCCATAAAAGGAACCTTCACCATAAAAGAAGCCTACGACATTCAAGTAAGACAAGATCATGACAAGCAAGACATCATATGGAAAAAAAATATGGAAGGGAGGGTGGTGGCCCAAGGTCACCCATTTCATTTGAATAGTCTATAAAGGGAAGATCTTGACTTGAGATCAATTGTAGAAAAGGGGGTTCTAGGGCCCCTCCTTTTCCTCACTATGTCATCAGCACATAAAAGACATGGAGCATATACTAAATACATGTCCATTTTTTGTGCAGAAATGGAGGAAAATGTAAGGAGTTTTTGAAGTAATGGACTGAGATCATAATAGCATCAAAGAAACAATTCTCTTTTGGAGAAGCCATATTTTATCAAGCCCGGTATTAAATCGAGCATGGGGCCTAGCCCTATGATTCAACCTATGGGGGATATGGAAGGAGAGAAACCATAGAGTCTTTAAGAATAAATCCATAACTCAGGAGAAGGTGTGGGAAGGAATAGTCTAGAACATCAGGGAAACAATTGTAGTAGAGCAATGGGACCAAGAATATGGGCAAGTGCCCCGCCAAAAAGCTCGTATCCTCTAGAAACTCAACCTATTCCTAGAAATGATAGCCTCTTCGTCCTGGAAAAAAAATTGGGCAGAATAGATATCCCAGACTCATTTCACTCCCCATGAAGAAGGTTTCATGAAACTTAATTTCGATGGAGTGTCTAAAGGGAACCCGAGCGAGGCAAGCCTTGATGGCCTCTTTAAGGACCCCTAGGGCAAAACCCGTCTAATTTATGCTGATTCTTATAGGATAGCCAGTAACAATGAGGTTGAGTTTGCAACGACACGACACGGATTCCTAATTATTGTCAGAAGGGGATACCGAAACTTAGTGGTGGAAGGCGACTCAAGCATGGTCATAAACGTGTTGGAAAAACTGAACAACAACACCAAATGGAATAAGCTCAACAAAATATGGAGGACAACAAGACTCATCCAAGAAATAGGGGAAATAATTCCTAAGTTCGACTACATTCTGGTTAGAAATATCAGAAGAGAGGGGAATAAAGGGGCATATTTTCTTGCCAATTGGGGATGCAACCACCAAAACGATATGTTGGAAAGACGATGGCCAGTCAAACCTTGCGATGAAAACTTTAAAACCCTAGGGGAAATTCTAGAGCATGACCTAAGGTAAAGAAGGGATAGTAGCCCCAGAGTAATTCGAGATCCCAATCTGCATCCCGACAATTAGGACAACCTGGTGATATTAATGATCGGTACCTCTGAAATTAATACCGTGGCCCTCCACATGCTCAAGGAAATGGGTGTGGCGACCCTTGGCATGAGTGCATGCAAGCGCAGTGGGAGAGGTGGTAGTATCGGAGGTGAGATGAGAAATAAAGGAAGGCACGACATGCATGTGAGCATTATGAGAGTGTATGCCTATGGCAGAAGGTGGTGTTGCACTGAATCAGGAAGGAGATGAACCCTGTGACTCAAAGCTCGGAGATAACCGATAATTGAACCCAAGTATGTTTTTGGGCCTCGCTCCTCCACTGTAATTATGTTATGGTTGGGGTTTGGCTGGGATGAGATGAGGGTAAATAGGAAGCTGTCTTGAGGGGTAGAGAACTGCTGGTTGCAATGGGGAAGGAAATTGGTGGCAATTTCCTGGTTCTACATCTATATCCTTTTCCATTTGGGTAGTACGTATGGCCAATGGGGGCATAATCTCATGTTGCCTGGTTTGGAAACGTCAGGTCCCTTAAAACGCACTTGGTGTGAGGCTAATTGTAGCAAGAAAATGGGCGAGGGAAATGAGATGGAAAAAAAAATAATTAAATTATAAATTATATAAGTTTCATAATAAAGTGATTTATTTATTTCATAACATAATTTATAAAGTTTTAATACACAAATCTCACTTTATGTTTTTTTTAAAGTACAAAAATTATATTAGAAAATATTAATTATGATATAGTTTAAATAAGTTTCAAAGTAATATTTCATATTTAAAATTTAATTTAAAAATGTTCTTCTACTTCAAGTTAATTTATTTAGAACTTATATGTTTTAACATTTTATCTACAAAACAACTTCATTTACCTCTATAGTAACTTCATTTACCTCTATAATACTAATTTATGCAAAGTATCAATATAGAAGTTGATTTGCTTCCCATTCCATTTAACATAATAGGAAGGATAAAAATAATTTTACTACTCAAAATAGTAGTTTACCTAGCAAAATATGATAAAAATTCACTATAAATATAGATACATTTTTAAAGAGTAGTACTATTATTTTTGTCCTAGTTACAATATCTTATGTTATCAATTACCATTTTGTATAAGAAGCACATACTAAGCAACAATGCTACATATTACATTTGTTAATTTTGAATAAGGATTATATATATTATATTATATTATTTGTAATAAATGTAAAAACATGGTAAGAAATACATGAGTAAAAGAAAGTTTATTATTTATTTTATATTTTGACACACACATTAAGAATAGTAGAATACATTTTTTTTTAATTATTCTAAAATTATTTAAATATTTTAAAATATTATTTTGATATTAATGGTTATATTAGAATTACATTTTATTAGATTTTTTATATTAATGTTATTTTTAATTAATTGTTTTAATTAAATTTGTTTATTTAATATTTTATTCTGAGAGAGGGATTTTAGAATTTTAGTTTAATTATAATTCATTATTAGGTCTATGCTAGAGATTTAACCTTCGTGAAATATTTTAGAATATTTTTAATAGTAGTCACACATCAAAGCTCTAGATTTATATAGTCATGTCAATTTGACCATTTTTAATTAAATTGATTAATTAAAAAAAAATCATCTAAGTGTCATGAACTGCCTTGTGGCTTTTAGAGATGTGATATTAATAAACCATGGTATTGTCCCATGATGTTGTAACAAAGCTTATCTTTTAGGCTAATAATCTTCATAATAAAGTGAGAGTGAATCTATTAATTGGTGTTATCTCAAGTGGGCAGGAGGAAGGACTGAAATCCTCCACACCAAGGTTCAAATCCCACAACTTTCATGATGGTGTTGAAAGAAAAATTGGTGTGAATCTTCATTATAAAGAATTTTGTAGCACGAATTTTTAATTATTTTAAAATCATATATTGATTCTTAATAAATAAATAATAATAATAATAATTAATAATGTTAGTATATTTTGTTAATTTTGTGTTTTTTTTTTTTTAATCTTGCAACATGAGATGTATTATTGAAATAAGTGTTTTGAGATGTGTATTATGAAATATGTTTTGATGTTGATCATGAACTAACCATCCAATTTATATGGCTATGTTAGTATTAGATTCATTTATCATAAAATTAAAAAACTTTACAATAAATATGCACAACTTAGTTAACTGTGTAATTGTTTTTGGAAAAACTAAAAGTTATATTACTCTTAGAAAATTAAGTCACTTTATAAATATACTGTCAAATTAAATGAGTCTAAATATATCACCAATTTTTTATTTTTATTAGGATCAATTGTTACAATGGTCAAGTTTATAACACTTGGACTTCTTACAATCAAGTTTTCCCTTTAAATGCTCTAAAGATCTCCACATCTCAACATTGACAATTCTTCTATTTTGTTACACCCACTAATTTAGTGATCGACATCTTGCAAGAGAAAAAATCCCTCTTACTTCCTCTAATGAGGAATATTCTTGCAAGTGGAAAGACATTTAAGTTGCAAGAAATGTTCCAACTTGTACTAGTTCATGAAGAAAACTAATGTTGGAGAATTGAAGATTGATAGATTAACCTCGGTGTCCCACAAAGCTCTAAATTTTTAATCCTAAACATACATACGCAATTGTTAAGAGATGAATCCAGGAATCTATACCTCTCAATTATGTTAATGTCATGATGAATGGAATTTCAATTAAAATAAAATATCTTGTATTCAAAATTTCAAGTGTTCAACTACATGACACCTATTCTTACATAATGTATTATCAACATTTTGAACTATTTAGATATTTCAATCTAGTTAGGCATACATTTAAAATTGTTACAATAATGAAGTTAAAATTCCCTTATGCTAGTTAATTAACTACAAGAAGGTGGAAACCTTTTATAAATTTCATAATTAAAAAAAATAACAATATCTCCATTGAGTGTGAGGGTTCATTACACTTGTATTCTAATTTGTAGTTCAGGGTGAGAAACCCCGAGTCTCCATGGCCATATACATTTGCACTAACCAATCCATAAATTAGTGTTTGAATGTGCTAGTCTGGAGAACTATGATGATCAATTATAAATATAAGATCTTATTTCTACAAGAGTATGTCCCAACGCATCATTTTTCTACTTCATACAAAAAAAATCCCTTCATTTGTTCATTCCATGGAGTATATGAAAATAAATGTTGTAAAACATTGTGTGTTTTAAATTCATAGTCGAGTTTCCATTCTCAATCTCAAAACATAGAAATTCATTGCTTGAAGGAGATCGTTGGTTGTTTTGGTGACATTATGAGTAAATGGGAATGGCTTGGACTGATTTTACCCTTCCTAGAGAAAATTATTTTATTTCTTGAGTCAATTATCCTCATGCTTGTGTCGTACATCCTTCCTCTATGATGCAGGAGCATCGCTCCACATTTTTTTTTTCCAAAAAAATAAAAACTCTCGTGTAAATATCTTGTTAGTTATTTCACTTAGGTGTCCCTTGTTGGACAACTACACGAAAATCTTGTTTTATATTTATTTATGTGTCCCTTTTTCTAGGAAAACTATTTTGATTGTTAATAGAAAGCTTCTAGAACGTTCTAGTTGTTACTTTTATTGAGGTAATTATTAGCCAACATCTCCTTGTTCCATTTTCAATATTATTCATGTGCTTGTGTGTGTGTGTCCAAAAGGCCTTTGGCATTTGAGAGTGAGGAGAAGAAGAATAGAAGGTTTTCTTCTCTGTTGGTATCCCCGGTAATTTTCCTTGCTATAGCGTGTTATTCTCATTTCCATTATAAATGAGTTTCTGCCATATAAATTTCCTTGAATATTGAATCCATGTACTCATGCTTTTGAATGTGTCAACTTATATGTATTGGATTGAACAACTTATTAGCTTCACTGAAGCATTAATCCTCGAAACACATTGTGGATTGGTGAAAAATCACTCTCATAAATTTTATATAATTTAATTGATCAAGGAATGGGGGAAACATTTTCCATCAGAATACCTTGATTAAACAAAATAAAAAGAAAGAGTCATGGAATTATGATATGTATTTGTGTATTTGGGGCAATGAATTGAGTGTTGGGGAAGGATCTGAACCCCAATAGCCTATGAATTCTAACTCCTGGCCTTAATTATGTGAGTTGGTCATCTAGTCACACCCAAATAGTCGATATATTAGTCAAATAATAAGCGTGTAATTGGTGTATTAGTCAAATAACTTCTAATTATATAAAAAGGTTTTATTAAGGGTTAATTCCCTCCATGCAGTATGAGAAAAAGTGGTTTCCTCATCGCAAGAGAAGTGGAATAGAAAAAAGATTGGAGTCTTATTACATATTTTTTTGAAAAGGGAAAACCACAAATAGAGGGAAAAGGGCTATTAGGGATGCCTCACCAATGTGGTATCAAAGCTGTAAAAGCCCTTGAAAACCTTAAAAGAAAAGAAAAAGGATGACCAATAATTACTGTAAGCATGCCACCCAAACAAGAAGACCGAGGAAGAAGGGAGATCACTTACAAGTTTCGGTTGAAGTTGAGGTGCACTAAGGATGGAATTCACGGAGGCATCTCAAAGAAGAGAGCAGAATGTGGGAGACATTAGTGAAGGTTAAGATCTTAGCTCCAAACAGGAAATAGAGGGAGTTCTAGGAGAAAGGTCGACATAGGAGAAGCTAATTAAATTAGTTATGAAGGTGGGATCCAAACCAAATATGCAGGTTCTTGGGTATGATTCGAATTTGAGCGTAGATGACTTACTCAATTGGATCCATGCAATGGAAAAATATTTCAACTACGAGGATGTGGAGAGTGACCAAAAAGTAAAATATGTATTGACTAGGCTAAAGGACATGCAAAACTATGGTGGGATGAAGTGCAGGAAGATGGAAGAAGAAAAGGGAAGGAAAATACTAAAATTTGGGACAAAATGGCCCGAGCTATGAAATAAAGGATGAAATTGTCCTATCACCCTTGAATACTATGGAGGATTTTTGTCAAGAAGCACTAAGAGCATAGGATAAATTGGCTACAAAACAAAGCCAAAAGAGTATAGGAAGGATACTCGCAAGATGGAAAGGATATACCGGCAGGGGGAAGATTCAAGACCCCAAGAGAGGAAATTGGAAGCTATAGCAATCAATCTATTAGAGGAGGAGAGGCAACGGGGATAATCAACCAACCAACCATAGAGGAGAACATTTTGGAGAAGCCAAGGATGCGACAACCAAAACAAAGGTAAAAATAGGAGACTCCTCCCTATGGTGAATCCCTAGATATAAAAATGGTTTTAGTTAAAGTAGAGAAAGATAAGAAATAACGACCACAATGAAGGAACTTTTTTAGAATAGTTTGCAAGTCCAAGGGAAAATTTGTAAAAGTGATTATCGATAATGGAAACATAAATAATTTTTCCTCTATGGAAATGGTGGAGAAATTAGGGCTACAAAAGATGACACACCCCAATCCTTATCGGGTGACATGCTTGCAAAAGGGACATTAGATCCTCATCAATGAACAAATAATGGTACAATCTTAGATCAAAAGTTACAAGGATGAGGTGTTAACTTACATCATGCCTATGGATGTTTGCCATGTCTTGTTAGGAACTTATGATAATTATGTTGATAGTTGCTTGAATTTTTTAACAGGGCTTCTATAATTTTAATTTAATTATTAATAATTATTAGGGGATAGTAGGGATTTAGCATCTACTTAATATTCTACAATATTCATAAATTTATCTCCAAAATAGTTATGTTCTTTTTTCCCTTTTACTTAAATTCATTAATTGAAAAAATGCCATCTAAACAAGTGTCATATGAAATGGGTTATTTTTTTTTCATGTAGTATTGATAGCCTGTGATATTGGCCCTTGTTACTGTAAGAAAACTATAAACCTTTACCAACTATTTAATTTGTATTAGAACTCTATTTTTTACATAACTTTAATAATTAGTTAAAAAAAATAGATAAGACCCAACTTAATGTCGTATGAAGCTATATTTTATCTCATACATTATTTTTTACACCAGAAAAAATTAAGATAATAAAGTAACTTTAATCATCTCAAATTAAATAACAATTGAAATCATGATAAAAAAATTCATCATCATCATCATCTTTATCAATAGTAGATATTATTAATTATGACAAATAATAATTGCACCAAGAAGCGCTCGGAAACCGAGTATGGTAGAGATGTTGTAATGTAATGTCATATTTAAGCACATGGGATTCAATGACGGCAAAATGTTCTACCACATGCATTCATGTTCGAGGATATATATATTGAGGAAAAAATGACATAATATATTTTGGGATACATAAGGGGTAAAGGGTTTTTATATCGGCAAGTTTAAAAAATGGAGCTCAAAGTTAATGAAAAAATATAAAGGGATATAAAAAATGTTAATGAAAAAATGGATACTCTCAATATCTAGTAAAAGTAAGGATCTTTTAAATTGGGAATGTGTATTGGGTTCATATTGGTAGGGGGGGTTAAATAATGTGATTCTCTAATATGTAGTCGAATTAAGGGAATCGTTTAGTAAAACATAAACGCATATGATATGTTACAGGTTCATTGAGTGAATCCCCCTGCATGTTTATAATTTTGGACTCGACCAATTACGATAAAAGAAAATATATTATAAATAAATTATATTAATAATTATAAATTAATTAATTTTTTTGTAATTTATTTATAACTATTAAAATTAATCTCTTAACTCACAATATACCAAGTGTTAAATTGAGAGTATCCCCTTTCACTTTAAAATAAATTTGTACTCATTATAATTTAATTTATGTTTTAATATATTATTATTTACATTACCTAAAAAATTTTTAATATTATAACAAATTTACCTTGTTAATATATATTTCAACTTTTGATTATATTAATTAGCAATAAGATAAAACCTTTCTACATAAATGGGAAATTATAATTTTCGTAATCTAAGTCTGTGATAAGGTTGAATTTCTTGGAGTGTGATGCTCATTATCATATGCCAACATGTGGTTTGTATTGTTTTGTTTATAGTAAAAAATTTGACTTCTGGTCTTGGTTGATTTTTTTTCAAGTTTTATCGGAATCTTTTTTGTTTCTATTTCAAGTTAATTTTATAAAACTAATTCTTTTATTGATTAGATATTTTTATGTGGCTTAATGCGAATTGTCATACATAAAATGAAAAAATGAAATACAAAATATATTTTATTATATATATAATTTGACACCTATGAATTAACATAACTACATAAATTGACAAATTTAAAATAATATTAGTTAGTAGTAAATATTTAATTTTAAAAATGAAATTTTAAAATATCTCAAAATGCCACTTGGTTATACATTATACCATGATTTAATGTGTTTATTAACTAAATCTATACGAATGATTTGAATATCAAATATGTGATTTGTTATTCAAATTTAATGCCGCTAGGCCCTCCATATCATTGCCGAGGCAAACTTCCTTTCAACTTAATATTTAACATTATGAATTTCACATCGAGTAGTGGTAGATGAATTATTAAGATCTCATAGAGTCGTGTTGAACAAAGATATGTATAGATAATAATTACTTCGTCGTTACATATGTACCATTTGGACGGGTTCTTTAACCTATTGTGTGGCAAAAATGAAGGTTCTAGAGTTTCGTGGTAGACTAGTAGTCTTCAAACTATTGTGCTTCTAAAATTCCCACACGCATTAAGCGACACCAGACCTATAGGCTAAATATTTCTATTTCCTTTCTCACCTATATTTATTATATTTATTATATGAATTTGTTAATGCAATAAAAAAAATCTCTATATATACCATTTTCTTTTGAACAATTACAATATATTTTGTGGGACTTTATTAATTTTTTCTTTGTCAAAGTGGATGGAAACAATATAGACCTTTAGGGTTCATTATCATTT
>APFE030396210.1:0-23170 GCA_000404065.3 Pinus taeda | reverse complement strand
CATCTTAATGAGTAGGGCAATTTTAATTTGTAGTTCAAGGTGAGAAACCTAGTCTGCATGGCCCATATACATTTTCATTAAACCAATCCATTACTTCTTCTTTGAAATTAGTGGTCTCATGTGCTAGTTTGGAGAATTGTTATGATAAATTATAGACTATAAAATCTGATTTCTACAAGAGTATGTCCCAACTCATCGTTTTGCTACTTCATACAAAAGAATCCCTTCATTTGTCCATTCCATGGAGTATATGAAATTAAATGTTGTAAAACATTGTTTGTTGCAAATTTCTAGCTGAGTTTCCATTCTCAGTATCGAAACATAGCAATTCATTGTTTGAAGGAGACCGTTGGTTGTTTCGGTGATATTATGAGTAAATGGGTATTGTTTGTACTAATTTTACCCTTCCTAGAGAAAATTATTTCATTTCTTGAGTCAATTAGCCTCACATTTGTGTGGTACATCCTCCTTCTATGATGCTGGAGCATCCCTCCACATTTTTTTTTCTAAAAAAGAAAAAAATATCCTGTAAATATCTTGTTAGTTATTTCACTTAAGTGTCCCTCATTGGACAACTAAAGAAAAATGTTGTTTTCTATGTATTTACATGTCCCTTTTTCTAGGAAAATTATTTTGATTGTTAATAGAAAGCCTCTAGAAAATCCTAGTTGTTGCTTTTAGGGAGGTAATTATTAGCCAACATCTCCTTGTTCCGTTTTGAAGATTATTCATGTGCTTGTGTGTGTGTTGTGTATGTGCATGTGTGTGTATGTGTGTGGTTGTGTCCAAAAGGACTTGGGCATGCGAGAGTGAGGAGAAGAAGAATATAAGGTTTTTTTCTCTGTTGGTATCCTCGTAAATGTTCCTTCCTATAGCGTGTCGTTCTTATTTCCATTCTAAATGGGATGCTTGCATATAAATTTTCTTGAATAGTGAATCAATGTACTTGTGTTATTAAATGTCTTGACTTCTATGTATTGGATTGAAGAATCGAAGTGATTCACCGAAGCATTAATCCTAGAAACCTGTTGTAGATTGGTGAGAAATCGCTCTCATACATTTTATATAATTTAATTGAACAAGGAATGGGGGAAACATTTTCCATTGAAATAGCTTAATTGAACAAAACAAAAAAAAGAGTCATTGAATTATGGTCTGAATCCGTGTATTTGGGGCAAAGAATTAAGTGTCGAGCAAGGATCTAAACACCAATAACGTATGCAATCTGACTTTTGGCCTTGAGTACATGAGTTGGTAAGCTAGTAAGGCCCAAATAGTCGATGTACGAAATTGGTAATGATAAATCAATCTAACCGCTAACTTACTTTGTTTAATAAGCATGTAATTGGTGTATTAGTCAAATAAGTTCTAATGATATAAAAAGGTCTTATTAAGGATTAAGGCCGTCCATGAAATATGAGAAAAAGTCGTTTCCTCATAGCAAGAGAAGTGGAATAGAAAAAAGTTTAAAAGGAGAAAACCACAAATAGAGGGAAACATGCTATTAGGGATGCTTCACCAAAGTTGTAAGATACCTACAAAACCTAAAAAGAAAAGAAAAATGGAGGATCAATAATTAATGTAAGCATGCCACCCAAACAAGAAGGCCAAGGAAGAAGGGGATCACTTACAAGTTTTGGTTGAAGTTGAGGAACAACTAAGGAAGGATGGAATTGATTGAGGCATCTCAAAGAAGGGAGCAGAATGTGGGAGATGTCAGTGAAATTTAAGATATCAGATCTGAAGAGGAAATAGAGGGACTTCTAGGAGAAGGGTTGACATAGGAGAAGCTAATTAAACTGGTTACAAAGGTGGGGTCCAAACAAAATATGGAGTTTTTTGTGTATGATTCCAACTTGAACATAGATGACTTGCTCAATTGGATGAGTGCAATCGACAAATATTTCAACTATGAGGATGTGGAGGGTGACCAAAAATTCAAATATGTAGTGAGTAGGCTAAAGGACATGCAAAAATATGGTGGGATGAAGTGCAGGAAGATCGAAGAAAAAAGGGGAAGGAAAATATTAAAAGTTCGGACAAAATGGTGGCTAAATTTAAGGGCAAGTTCATGCCTAAGGATTATGGGAGGAATTTATTCACGCAGTTATAGAATTTGAGGAAGAAGTACATGGTGATGAATGAATACACAAAGGAGTTTTACAGGCTAAATATTAGAGTGGGTCACATAGAAGAAGATGTGGAAAAGGTGACTCGATACATAAATGGCCAGAGGAAGAAATAAAGGATGAAATTTTCCTCTTACACTTGAAGACTATGGAGGATGCTTATCAAGAATCACTAAGAGCATAGGAGAAATTGGCTAGAAAACAAATCCATAAAAGTATAGGAAGGATTCTAGCAAGAGGGAAAGGGAATTGGAGCAGGGGAAGATTCAAGACTCCAAACAAGGAAATTGGGAGCTATAGCATTCAATCTCTTAGAGGCAGAGAGGCAAGGGGGATAATATTTTTTCCAAGAAGTAGAGGCATAGAAGGGGAAGTTTGGTGATACTTATATGGGAAAAAAAGAGATATGTCATGGAACTTCCCTGAGAATCAACAAACCAACCGTAGAGGAGAACATGTGGGAGAAGCGAAGGATGAGACAAAAAAAAAGGTATAAACAGGAGACTCCTTAGTTGGGTGAATCCCTAAAGCTAAAAATGGTATTAATTAAACGAGAGAAAGAGAAGCAATATCCAACCCAATGAAGGAAATGTTTTAGAATAGTATGAAAGTCCAAGGGAAAATGTTGAAAAGTGATTATTGATAATGGAAACACAAATAATTTGGCCTCTATGGAAATGGTGGATAAATTAGAGCTACAAAAGATGACACACCCCACTCCTTATCGAGTCACATAGCTGCAAAAGGGACACTAGATCCTCATCAATGAACAAATAAAGGTAGAGTTTTAGAACGAAGGTTACAAGGATGAGGTGTTATGTGGCATCATGCCAATGGATGTTTGCCATGTCTTGTTAGGAAGGTCATGAGATTATGATAGAGGAGTTATTCATGATAGGAGGAAGAATGCTTACTCTTTTGGGAAAGACAAATGAAGGCATGTGTTATTTCCTTTGGAGGACAAAGGAGTCAAAGAGGAAGTATTCCTAAGTGTGCTAATGATGATTTGGAAGTAGTTGTTTCTCTAAGTCAAGCGAGATGAAGAGGTATAGTTCACTTTAATTGGAAAACCTAAGATTTTCTTTACACATACAAATTTAAATGAGTTGTATGCTAAAATCAAATCTCTATTATCTGATTTTTCTGATGTTATCATGGATGAGTAACCAAATTTAGTGACATGTATGAGGAGCATCAACCATCATAGAGACTTAATTTCAAATGTCAGTTTACCGAATAAGGAATATTATTGAATGACACCTAAAGAAAATGAAGAAATTAGGAAACAAGTCCAAGAACTGTTGGATAAAGGACTGATTATAGAAAGTTTGAGTTCTTGTGTTGTACTAGTGGTCTTGAGCCTAAAGAAAGATGGAGTTTGGTGAATGTGCACTAGTTCTATAGCCATCAGTAAAATAAAGATAAGTTATAGATTCTCTTTGCCCCACATGGACAATATAAAGGTTTTTCTTAGTGATGCTAGATAATTTTCAAAAATAGATTTAAAGAGAGGATATCATCAAACCAAAATGAGAGAAGGGGGCGAGTGAAAGGAAACCTTTAAAATAAATGATGGCTTGTATGAATGGCTGGTTATGCTTTTGGATAAACCAATGCCTCTGACACTTTTATGAGGCTCATGAATGAAGTCCTCAAACAATTCATTGGTAAATTCGTGATTGTTTAGTTAGATTATATCCTTTTGTACAACAAAACCAAGGAAGAACATCTCAAGTTTTTAAAAATGGTATTGAGGAACTTGCAGCAAGAAAGAAATTTGAAATTTGAAAAAGTTTTTTTCTTAAGACAAAATTATTTTATTTCGGGTTGGTGATTTCTTCTAAAGGGATAAAAATGCACCTTGAGAATGTGAAATCCATTAAATATTGGCCTTTTACCACAAGTATCCATGAAATGAGAAACTTCCACTGGTTGGATAACTTTTACTAAAATTTTATTTGAAATTTTAATCACATTTGTGAACTAATAGTGTAAATTATTGTGAAGGAACAACAAGCTTTTAAATGGAAAACAACAGTGAAAGAGTCATTTCAATAACTGAAGGAGAAGATAAAATAGAGACCATTTATTGGATTTTCCTAATTTCCAAAAGCCTTTTCAAGTGAAGTGTGATGGCATTGTAATGGCTATTGGAGTTGTTCTTAGCCACGAGGATAAGATAGTTGCATACTTCAACGAGGAATTAAATGAGACCAAACAAAGGTATTCCACTTATGACAAGGAATTTTACGCAATAATTAAATCCCTCAAGAGGTGGAGGCATTAACTTATGTTTAAATAGTTCATTTTGTAAATAAATAATCATGTAGCGTAGTTCTTAACCAAGAAATACAAGCTAAACCAGAGATATGCCAAATGGGTTGAATACATGCAAATTTTTTTCTTTTGTTATGAAAAAATATTAATGGAAATTATAATAAAGTTGTTGATGGTTTGAGGAGTAGACATATGTTTTTGTAGTATCTAAAATTCAATACTTTGTGGTATGAACACCTCCAAGAATTGTACCAGGAATATTCAAATTTCAAGGAAATATATGAAGCTTGTGAAAATATTGTGGTTAAAGATCAAAGTCCATGGCTTGAATATTTGGTTCAAGAAGGAGTGATTTTGAAGGGTAGTAAGCTATGCATCCCAATAGGGTCAATGGGATATAATATGTTGAAAGAGAAGCACAATGGAGGACTAATTGATCATTTTTTCCATGACAAGGCATATCCACAATTAAGTTATTTTTATTATTGGTCAGATATGAAGAACAATTTCAAAATGTTTGTGGGTAGGTGTAGAATTTTCCAGCACACTAAAGGGAGACAACAAAGTGTAGGACTATGTCAACCACTGCCCATACCCAATAGTAGTCGATAGATTTTCTAAGATGACACACTTTATACCACGTTAGAAGACAAATTATGCCACTTACATTGATAATTTTGTTTCAATGATGTAATAAGACTACATGGAAAACCGAGGAGTATAGTCTCAGACTAAGATACAAAATCGTTTGGGCATTTTTGGAGGACCTTATGGAAGAAATTGGAAAAAAAATTAACCTATAGTTTATTCTACGATGCCCAAACATATGGGTAGACTGAAGTGGTTAATATAAGTTTGCAAAATTTGCTAAGGTGTTTAGTTAATAAGCATAATAAACTATGGGATCATGTTATCTCACAAGTTGAGTTTACCTATAATGATTCTCCTCATAGAAGTATAGGAAAAATCCCTATCCAAATTGTCTACGGCATGCATCCAAGGGTAATTTTTGAACTCAAATTTTTAGGGAAAGAGGAAATTCAAAGTGCTAATACAAAAGGCTTTACTATAGCCATTAAAATGATCCATGAGTAGGTCAAAGGAAAACTATAGGAAAGTATTCTTAGATAAAAGAAGATAATTTACAGTAAGAGAAGGGAAGTAAATTTTGAAGTTGGGGATATTGTTTTAGTGCCCTTGTAAAAGGAAACGTTCCCGAAGCATGAATATAATAAACCAAATTTAAAGAAAATTTGTGCATGCAAAATCTTGAGCAATTTCTTAGAAAACGCCTACGATATTGAGTTACCCCTTACTATAGGAATTTCTCCTATATTTAATGTTGGAAACATGTATCCTTATGAAGAGCCTGGAGAAGGGAAATAGGATGGATAAGAGAAGATTGACTAGGAAGCTAAACTACCTACAACCCAAAAGTCATAGATGGAGAGGATTGTTGACCAAAAAATTGTTAAAAGGACTAGGAACAAAAAATATTACTAGTATATAGTCAAGTAGAATTGTATTCTAGCTAAAGAAGTAGATTGTATGGGTAAAGGAGAGATCCTAAAACATGGAAGCATTGTTGCAGACCTCATGGATATGATTCCATGAAGTCATTGTCCTGAGGGAGTTTAACACAACAACATTTATCTAAAAAAAATATTCCAAAACAAAAAAATATTCTCGTGTAAATATCTTGTTATTTATTTCTCTTAGGTGTCCTTTGTTGGACAACCACGCAAAAATGTTGTTTTATGTTTATTTTCCTGTCCCTTTTTCTCGTTCATTTGTTTTGGTTGTTAATAGAAAGTTTCTACAGAATCCTAATTGTTTCTTTTAGCGAGGTTGTTATTAAATAGTGTCGCCTTGTTCCATTTTGAAGATTATTCGTGTGCTTGTGTGGGTGTGTGTGTGTGTGTGTCTGTTCAAAAGACCTTTGGTGTGCAAGAGTGAGGAGAAGAAGAATAGAATGTTTTTTTCTTTGTCAGTTTCCTCGGTAATGTTCCTTCGTATAGTGTGTTGTTCTAATTTCCTTTCTGAATGACATGCCTATATATAACTTTTCTTGAATAGTGAATCATTGTACTTTTTTTGTTGAATTTATTGAATTATATGCGTTGGATTAAAGCAACGGTTAGATTTGCTGAAGCGTAATTCCCCAAAGCTCGTTGCATATTGGTAAGTAATCGCTCTCATACATTTTATATAATTTAATTGAATGTGGAATGGGGGTAATGTTTTCCATTGTAATACCTTGATTAAACAAAACAAACAAAAAATCATGGAGCTTTACCATGAATTTATGTAGTTAGGGCAAAATATTGAGTGTCGAGCAAGGATTTGAAATCAAATAACCTTTGAAATATGACTCCCAAGCTCAAATATGTGAGTTGGTCATCTAGTCAGGGCTGAATAGTCATATGTATAATTTCTAAGGATAAATCAATCCAACCCCAGAGTTTCTTCATTTAATAAGCATGGAATCGATGTATTGGTAAAATAAATTCTAATTATAAAACAATTTTTATAAAGGATTGAGGGACCTCCACGTGAAATGAAAAAAAGGGGTTTCCTCACCACACGAGAAGTAGAATATAAAATAATTGGAGTCTTATTACATATTTTTTTTAAAAGGAGAAGAGCATGAAAAGAAGGAAAATGGCCACCAGGGATGTTTCATCACTATGGTTGATGTTGTCACCCTACTGATTCATTCAAATTGTTCTAAATATCTATTTTTTTATCTATTGGATGTTTATCATACCCGCAAGGTCGTACATGAGCGTTGGGGGACAAATCCAATTCCTGAGTTATTTTCTCATTGATTAGGGTTCTTTACTATTTTACTTGGTCGATTTTGTTTCTTGATTTGACCACTACATGGAATTCTTGTTCACCATTTTAAGGATTTAGTCCTATGGAGATTTTATGGTCTCCCCTCCACCAACTAGAATTTTCCAAACAAATAAACATGTTGAAGCTCAACAACCACATTTTGAGAGATCTTGTTATCTATAATGTTAGAAGTTATTTGATGAATCAAATTTTCATATTAGTTTTTTTGGTAAACATCGACATTTTATGAAAATGAGTCAGATTTATTCTAGAAGATGTCACTCAGTTTCACAGAATTTTATTGAACACTTGTGAATCGGAAAACCAACCTTTCATGAATATTCTAGGTGAATTTGGGTATGTTCAAGATCTCTGGCAACTCCATCTAGAACATGTTTTTGAATGCTAATGGATCCAATAAGGTTTCAAACATGTTTATGGATCCAATAAGATCTCAAACATAATTATGAAAAGATAAACACATTGTGTACTCAATGAATATTGAATGAGACATTGGACATTATTGAACATTGGTTGCAAATAGTAGTTTTCCCCATTGAATCGAATTTTCTTTGGCACCTTAGCAACAAAACCAAGCTTCAAATCCAACATACCATCTTCATGTGCTTGCAAAGAATATGGCTCAGAGAGAATATTAGTTGGTTGTTTTCTTTGAGCACCAGTGCTAAACCTTAGAGATCATTGTGAAATATTGGACAATAGGCTATTTAAAGTTTGAGACATAGCATAATAGTTTTTGACTCACTAGTAAATCACTTATTATTTTCCATTGCTTGTTAGTTGGTTGTATTGTGTGCAAGAAATTATGAAAATAGAGGGTTAATGGAGGGCTTCCAACCAGGGAAAGATAGAGATCGTTGTAGTGTGTTTAGGGTAGAGGAACAAAGGCCTAACAGTTTTGTTGGAGACCAAGCATATATAAAAAATTGATGTAAACAAAAGAGACTTCCACAAAGGATTTGAGCTAGTGAAAAGACTGGACTATGAGGTCTTGTTGACATATCATCTTCAAAGAATTCATATTTATTCGTATAAAATAGAAACCGTACTCAAATTAGGTTGTAGACAGACCCATCAAAGTGGTCATTGGATATTAATAAGAATATATATATATATATATATATATATATATTATATATATATTATATATATATATATATATATATATTATATATTATATATTATATATATATATATGCTACAATTTAAAAGATTTTTCATTGTGATATTACGAGATCCTATGAAATAAGCCTAAGTGTTTAACCAAGGTTTAATAAAAATCTCATTCCAATCAGTCCATGTGAATTCATTTGAATTAGTGTTTTTTTCTCCTCTAATAGGAAAACGTAATTTGTATCAAATGGTATCAAATCCCAGAAGTTCACAGGAAAAGAGAAAAGAAAAATATTGTTAGGGTAAAAGGTAAGATAGAAGATCGTTGGGAAAAGAAGAAACACAACAAGGTTCTTACATGTAAAGACATTGTTTAATTAATGGAGATTGAGTTCATGTGGGAAGTGTCTCATTTTCATGAAGGTTGTTTGAGAGAAATATTTATTCAAAATTGGTAGTGTTGCTTCTAGAGAGACGATGTCTATATGAATCTAACTGAAATAGAAACAAATTGACATTATGAAAAAGGACAAAGTAACCAAGAAAACCAATACAATCAAGAATGATTGTGGAAATGATTGGAAGATGGTAGAAATGTAGAGAAATTTTACATAACTTAGAATTAAAAGGAATATTCCATTGAAATTGGAAAAATGGTGATAGAGAGATCCTCACAAAAAATGAAATTAGAGAAATGATTGCAATTGTTAAAGTCCTGCAGAAGATTTTTTAGAAAAATATGTCTACAGAAGATTCACGATTTGAGAAATATTTGATGAAGACAAATAAGGAACAATTAAATGTTTTAGAAAATGACTTATAGTGGAATAAACCTATGAATATGCACTGTGAAAAGAAAGAAGAGTTAAAAGATGTGCTTGAAAAGAAGACATAAAAGAGGTTGAAGACCCAGTTGAAGATTATTTGGAAATAGAATGTTATCTTGAAGAAAAAAAATTGATTATAAAAATGTATTAAAAAAAACCACATGACATGATCGAAGAAGCTTCAACACTAGAAATTATTTTATTGGCTCAAGATTACTTTGAATTATCAAATGACATTGTTTCGTCTGCAAGATAAAATGAAAATCCCACTAAGTCTTACAAGGATTGAAAATGAAAATGGGGGAACGTGGGGGAATGAAGTCTATGGATGATGATAAAAAAATATAGCCTTGAAGGTTATGATGTTGATAATAGAAAGAAAATAATGACTATACAAGAGGGCGAAAGTGAAGAGATTTATTAGTTTTTTTTTTTTTAATAAAGAAGAAACCCCCAAAAAATCATATTTTGTAGCAATTTAAGAAGAAATATGACAAGTGTGAGTGGAATGCACCAAACTGAAATGATTGGAAGTATGTGGGATTATGAAGTAAATTTAATGGAACATGACCACTTAAAACAATCCAAAATTGCTGAGAATGTTAATGAGATAACCCAAGAATAATTTGAATGCAACTTGATAACAAGAGTTTAAGAAAATGCGAAATTAGAAAAAGAAGATGTTCAATGTGATGATTGAGATCCAAAGTAATAGGAACCAAAAGGAAAAGAAAATAATGGAAACTTGTTCTATTCACAAGACAAGAATAATGATGAAAGGTGGATGCATAGTCCATGTAGATTTTAACTTCAAATTCTTATTAAGAAATTGAAATTTCTAATCAAGGGATAACAAATGAAGGTTTGGTTGAGTTACTTGATCCAACATCATATTGTACTTTGTTCATGATAAATGAATGGAAGTTGGAGGTGAATTCTAATAAATAAAATGCAAAATTAATGGCTCGGGAGGAGGTAAAAATGGAGGGTTGTGGAAACATTTTAGCATGTCCAAGAAGCGTATATATTTAGAATAATTGATAGTAAGAAAGGATTTTCTAAGGGAAGGAGTGAAGAAGTCATGTTGTTTTATTTAACAAACTTTGTGTTTTATATGCAGGTTAAGAGACTTTGCAAAATGTTGTAGTTTGGGAAAGAAGAGTCCAATAAAGGATAGATACCTAATGAGATTGAAGATGCAAAACACTTTTTTGTCCAAACTATAGTAATAAAGAAATTTGGAAGTATTTTGTAGATACGAATCGAATAAGTTGTAGTACCTAGGTATAACGAGTACAAGTTATAGTTATATTTCATATCAGAATTTAGGGGATAAGAGAATATGGGCATAATGAGTATAATTATGGGACCATTGTGGGGGAAAATAAAGGGAATGTTAAAGTGGTAATAATGTAGAGAAATCTTGCTAAAGAGGATAAACTTTTAATGAGATTTCAGAATCCAAATAAATTTCCTATTGATTTCTTTGTAGATAAGAGGAGGTGTGCACCACCTAAAGCAATTAAAATACATGAGAATATAAGGTGAATGATACTTTGTTAAAGAAAATATAATTGATTGAAACCCTTAAATAAAACAAATAGAGTTGGATCATCCACCTCTTTGATGTCATCCCCTATAATATCTAGGGTTTGCACACTGCAAGAAGAATGTTGAAATTCCCTTGTAAACTATAAAAATATATAGGAACAAAACTTGCATATCACAATGATACCACTACTAGTTGAATAATGGGTACATACAGGTCCGTATCTAAACTGCATATAAGAACAAATATTCACTTCTCGCCATACCAATGACCCTTGTGTCCCTATTGGAAAATGCAATAAACCTTGTGGCCCTATTGGAGAATGCATGTAGACAATGATAAATAATGATGGAAGATACATGTCGATGAATGAGTGGAAAGTTGGGTAGTTTTTTCCAATTAATAAATCCACATGCAAAAAGCTCACTAATTCTTATCTTAAATTTTAAGTTAAAACAATTAAAATAATCTTAATTTTTAATTCAAAAAAAATTAAGTGTTTAAGATGAAATATTAGTTTTGTCTTTAAAAAATATGTTAAACTACTTTCTTATATAGTAATGTCAATTGCAAGAATGTTTCAATGTTTTTTGGTCTTTTGAAACTTTAACTATTCTTATCAGCACTTTTTATTAAGGATTCTTCGTAAAGTGTTTTTAATTTCATTTTATTTAATATATGATATATTTTCACTCGTTTAAATTGAAATTAATATTTATAAAATATTTTTTCAAATGTAATATAATTTTTTTACCATAACCCATGTTTTTTTATACAATAATATAATTTTGCTTATTTAAAAGAATATAGAAAAATAAATACATTTTACACGCATTTATATAACATGTAAAAAACTTTATAACTTCTCATCATATCTCTTTTTAATAATTAAAAAATTAAGATAAAAGAATATTTTTAATAATAAAATATTAATTAAATATTAACAATTAATCTATATAATATAATTTTCATACAAAACTTAAAGGTGATTTAAACCGTATACACATTCGTGGCGTCCCAGAATTTTTATTAGTTTTATTGTTATTTATAATTAATTAAATTAAATTATAAATAAATTTTACTAAAATTATTTTTTTTAAAATAAAGTAAAGATGAATTTTTATTTGAATTGTATTTTAACAAGCCTAGATTCATTTTAACACCTGATCTATCAAGCACCGAGAGAGATCAAATATATAGAGGTGTAAATTTATCTTTTGAGTGCAAAATTTGAGGAAAGGTTTGCACCTCGAGAGATTTGATCCCTCTCAGCGCTTGATAGATCCGGTGTTAAGATGGATCTGGGTTGGTTTCAGTCATGTGCAGTCATACACAATTTGCTGAGAATCTAATTATTTTGATCATTTTAAATACGCTAAATATGTCTCAAATTATTTTGGTCAAATTAATTTAAAATTTCCGTAGTTAACCTAGTTTGTTGAGATGAGAGAGATTCTTAGTAACTCGAATGATGAAAAATGACGAAGTACAAATTTGGAGTGCAAAGTGTCAATGTAACAATTTTGATAGATAGAAAATGTGAATACTAAAAATATAGTCAATTACAAACAATCTTCATTGCAATCAATTTGAAACTATTTTCTTCTACTGTTCCTATTGTCACACCTCAATCTAAAACTATTTTCTTCTATCGTTCCTATTGTCACACCTATTATTTTTTCCATTTTCTCATATCGATCATATGTAAAGAGTAGTTGGAATCATAGACCATTCAAATATTTAACTCAAGCTACTGTAGTAAACAACATACCTTGTCCCTGTTGCTCTCCAATATTAATAGTAGTTTTCTCCAAAGTCAATCATTGTGACTTATGGAATGTTAAACCCCAAATAATTTTCAATGGTAGTTATTTTATATTACTGCATTTGAATGAAAAATAATTAACAATGTTGAATGATGGAAAATGGGAATAATAAGGATGAACCCAATTATAAATACTTTAGAGTTTCAAGAAGCAAACATTTTGTTTAGGATGAAAATTCAAGTATTGTATTTATGGTTGAATAATTTTTATGTTCTTACATTGAAACAGTGTGTGTGTGTGCGTGTGTATGTGTGTGTGTCTGTGTGTGTGTTTTGGAGGTGAGAATGAGAGACAAGGGGATATAGAGATATATATGGGGCGGGGAGAGGGGAGAAGAGAGAGGGAAAGACAAGGAGGGAAAAAGAGATACATATATATGGAAAGAGAAATGTTAAAGAGGGAAATAAAGGGAAGAGAGAGAGAAAGGGAGGGCAAAAGGAGGAAGGGAGAGAGATAGATAGATATAGAGAGAGTGTGTATGTTTTGGGGGCTGAGATAAAGAGATGGAGAAGGACAGAAAATGCGAGATAGAGATATAGATGGAGGAGGTAGAGATGTGCTTACAGTGAAATCAATGCAGACTATTAATATAATTACTTTTAAATTAATGTACATCATACATCTTGTTGCATCAAATCAGAAATCAACATCTACACTAAAGTCAATGCATCTAGTGCAAACAATCAAATAGGATTAGAAATCAATATCTACATTGAAACCAAGGCATTTAATGCAAGAAATCAAATATGTGTAGAAACCAACATCTATGTTGAAATCAATGCATCTAGTGTAAGGTATTAAATATGATTCCAAATAAAAATCTACACTGCAACCAATGCATCTAGTGCAAGTGATTAAATAGGATTAGAAATCAATATCTACACTGAAACCCATGCATCCTATGCAAGCAATCAAATAGGAGTAGAAATCAATATTTACACTAAAACCAATGCATCTAATGCAAGTACTCAAATATGTGTAGAAATCAACATCTACGCTGAAATCAAATGCATCTAATGTATGGTATTAAATATGATTAGAAATCAACATCTACATTGAAATCAATGCATCTAGTGCAAGCAATAAAAAAGGAATAGAAATGAATATCTACACTGAGACCAATGCATCTTGTGTAAATGATCAACTAGGAGTATAAATCAACATCAACATTGAAATCAATGCATCTAATGTAAGGTATTAAATAGAATTATAAATCAACATCTATGTTTAAATTAGTACATATAGTGCATGTGATAAACTAGGATTAGAAATCAACAACTACATTGAAATCAATACATATATTTTACTGAAAATCTAAAATATTCATGACTTTCTAGATCTAGCTTCTATTTCTATATTTGTCTCTGTGAGACTCTTTCTTCTTCTCTCTCTCTACCTTCCATTTTGTGTCTATCTACCTCCCCCTCTCCTTCACTCTCTTCCCTTCCCTCTCTCCCCCATCTCACTCTATCTGCCTCTCCATAACTTTCTCTTCTTTCCTCTCTCCCCCTGCCATCTATATTTATACCTCCTTCCATCTCTCCTTATTTGTCTCTCTATCTCAACTCCCTAAACATATGTCACACACTCTCTCTCTCCCCATATCTATCTACATATCCATCTATCTCTCCCTCTTCCTTTCCCTCTCTATCTCTTTCCCTTCTCTCTCTCTCTCTCTCCTTCTCTTTGGCTCTCTCTTCTACATCCTCCCTCGCCCCATCTATATCTCTATCTCCCATTATCTCTCATTCTCACCCAAAAAACATAAACACTCTCTCTCCAACCTCCAACTCTGTCACAATCTCCATCCCTCTCTCCTTCTCTCCCCCCTCCATATCTATGTATCCCTATCTCTTTCTTCCCTTCTTTCCCTATATTTATCCTCTCCTTTTCTCTCTTCCCTCGTCTCGCCTCTCCCTCATTCCATTTTCATCTCTCCCTAGTCAGTCCCTCTCTTTCTCCCTCCAAATCCATCTCTCTCCCTCCCTCTCTCCCCCCTCCTCTCTCTCTTCCTTTCTCTCTGTCAATTTATCTCTCTCCCACACTTTATTCCCCCTTCCATCTCAATCTCTTTCTTAAATATCATCCCATTGTATTGTATTTAATAAAGTATCTAAATCAATAAAAAACATAATTGGTTGTAAAATATTAAACCTATATTTTGGATCAATCATGTGAAAAAAATAAAATAATAATATCTCTTCTATGGTTGTTAATCACTTTTCTTTCTCACTTCGCTTGGATCCTTGGTTAAGATGCATCTATCCTAGTTCATTATAATATTATTTATATTATATAGATTTCACATATGTATATATCAAGTATTCTCATTTTTTTATTTATTAAAACCTCCATTTAATCTCTATGAAAATATTGTTAGTGGTAGTGAGGATGGAAGTTTTAGATACACCCCAAAAGTAATTAGAACGATTTTTCTCTTAGATTTAATTAAAAAATGTTATAAAATTTAAATTAAAATAAAATATTTGTAAAATATTTTTTATTTTTAAATAAGTTATTGTTTTAGGGCATGTGGTATTGATAAGATATGGTATTGACCCATGGTATTGCAACAATTAAAATTCTAGATCCATAACAAAATAATCAAAAATCTAGATGACTCATGGTATTAATAAACCATGGTAGTAGCCCATGGTATTATAATTTCAACAATTGAAATTGCGCCATTCTACTCAGAAAAGCCATTTTATCTTTGTGCCTTTTTCAAATAATTATTTAGAGTATAATTCCTTACTACAATCTTCACACAATAAGAACGTAGGTGTCTTTGAAGTATCTTCCCACTGTATGTCATTGGTAATGTTAATTGTATGTCATTTGTAATGTTAATTGACGGAGTTGTGGATGATAATGTTCTCTTCTTTCCAATTTCTATTACATGATCACTCTCATACTTCTATATTCTTGAAAAAACATGGGAAGCCCGTTCTAAAAGATACTCAACACACCAGTTAGTAACATTTTGTACTTCTTCTTTTTTAATTCTTGTTCGCCATTCTTTATGCAGTAAGCCTTGAATTTTGTTCATTCGTATTTATCCCTAAGGCTTGATTTACCGTGCTTTGAAAGGAAGAAAAGAAATTTATAAACCAGGAAAAACCACTGTGCCTGATAAACTATTTCCATTGAGATATAATGTATTCAAGGAAGGAATCTCCGCCAAATTCGATGGGATTTCCACGGTGAAACGATTGCCATTGAGAGAAATATATCGCAATTGCTTGGATGAACCCAGAGACTCTGGTATTCTTCCCTCGTATCTTGAGGTCGAGAGATCGAAACTCATTAGCTTTGGCAGCTTATCCCATGCTAGAGAAATATTGCCCCCAATAGGATTGGTTCCTAGATAAAGCTCCTGCAAATTTCTCATGTCCGTCAATGTCTGTGGAAGATTGCCATGGAGTAGTCTACCCAGGGCCTGCCCCGCCGTCGCCCAGAACAACAACCACTGCCCCGACTCCGTCCACATTGAACACCACGTCCTCAGCGCCGCCCGTGGCCTACACAAATGGCTTTGTCGCTCTGTTACCATGTGACAACTACATCATGGGAAGCAACGACAAAGTCACCCAGGCTTGCTGCAACGCCTTACTGATGGTCATTGTCAACAACGCAGCTACCTGCCTTTGCCAGTTCTTGGGCACTCAAAATCCGTTGGGTTTCCAACTTTCCCGTCAATCAAACACAGGCTCTCGCCCTTCCCGCAGCGTGTAACGTTACCACCCCGTCTCTCACAGCTCGGTGCTCAGGTACCCACAGAACCCAATCTCAATATTTTAAATCAGAGTAGTCTACTGAAAATAGGGCTTCTTTTTCTGGTTCAAGCATTGGAGCAGGCGCTGCTATCTCCTGAGCGCAACGGGATTCGAACCAGGAACATAGCATCAAAAACACAGTAAGGAGACACAAGACGGAGGACCTGCAACATGGTTTCTCCATTTGAATTTCTGAAAAACCTTAACCCGAGAAGTTGAACTTAATCAAAGGCGGAGGAATTCAAATTCCATGGCGAATTAACTCCCGACAGCAAGACGCAATGGAAATCGGAATGTCTGTCAGATAGGTGTCAGTCATGGACATTAATGCGAAGGGTGGCGCAGCTGGGCGAAGCTCGCGGAGGGTGGCCGAGGGCGGAGGAATTGCCGGCGGCCAGAGCCGGAGGTTTTTCCAGACCGGCAACGAAAATCGGGCCATTCTACAGTCTGGGTAGACTACTCCAATTGATTCAATCTCCTTGAACTACATTCATTTATATAGGCAATGAAACATGGAATGGGAGTTCTGCTTACTGATATCATTCACACGTATAAATACTCGACTAAATGCTAGACGAATGGACATTACTCATGCTTGTTTCAGGCCGATACTACATGCATTTAATTAACTTATTTTTTCGAGGTCCCATGCATATCATTTCAAATAAATTGAACAACCAAGTCCAAAATAGTTTTAAACGCAACTCAATGTTATTAAATTGATGCACATAAAATTTTATGATCTAAATATGAAGAGGTCTTCTATAATTATCAACTAAGTGAGTTTTTTACTAGGAATGAATTTCAATAAGTTCAGTCAGGAAAAATCAACTAGGGAGGACAAGTCGATAGTAGAGTCGATAAGTTTAGAGTCCGTTAATGTTGATGGATAATTAAGGAGTTGACCGAAGTTGATAGTGAATTGAAGTAATTAAAATGATGGCAATATCTGCATAGTAAACTTATACCAGTGGCTAATTGGCGGTGGAAGAGCATTAACTATTGGAATTAATTGGGAAAAGGTTATAAATATATATGTTATTAAAATTTTAGCTTATTATCTTCAGTTACATGTACTGCTTCAAGATGTTTTTAATTAGGGTTTCTATCTTTTCTAAATAGAGTAGGATTATTAGTTATTATAATTAATAGAGATTTCGTGATATATGAGGTGGATTAAAGTTGAACTTCATTACAAACTGGCTATAATTTTTAGTTGAAATAGAAGAGTGCTGTGTTGTGGGAATCTTTATGGTGTGTTATTGTTTCTTTTTTTATTTTTAAGTTTTCTCATTATTTTTAAAAGTTTATGTTAATTGAGATTTTAGTCTACTTTAAATGTCTATTTGACTCTATATTTAAGTTTAGGTTTATGTTAGGTGAGTTTTTATTCTACTTTAAATGTCTACTTAAGTCTATATTTAGACCTTTTGTATTTGAAATGTAAATCAAGTAGCTTAAGCCTAACATCACAATAAGTTCAATAATTAATATGGTGAGAAGACTTTGGCTATGCCATGAAGATGACATAAGGTGACACCACCTTGATAGAATTTACATTGTATATAGTTATAAGTTTGATGGTTAACCCCTACTTGAAAAGTTTTGCGATGGCTACTTAAAAGATCACAGACACAATATCTCTATTTTTAGTAAACCATAAGTTATACACTCTTAAAAATTACTCTTAAAACAATGCTAAATAAATATAATTGTGAAACTGATAATGTTCCTATCAAATCTGTACACAATTAGAAGTTTCCACATCTCTAGAAATATTATAATATTTTCCCCACTACTCAAACTAGCATTCATTGTTGAATCCCTTTGGATAAAAAATGTTATTTTTGGAGGCGATGCAAATGAAATCAACTTTCTCGAGTGTTAGCGTGAGGAACCAACAAGCGTTAAGAAAACTGGTCAAATCAAAACTTTTAGGCCAAGAGAAAGGTTAACCCACCCAGGAAAGTGAGTTTTAAGCAATTAGAAACTCCAACAAGTGTATTCGCAAACGAGTCAATAGTCTCCTAAACAAGTCCAAACCTAAGATCCAACAAGAGAAATAACTAGCTACGCCTCGTGTACCAGTCAAAGAAAGAAATATATCCATATAAGTGCAATTCATAAAGCTAAGGGTAGGGCTTCGCCTTCCTTTAGTTCTATAATGAGGGGCTACTGGGGGTTTCCTAGGAGGGTAAAACAGTCCAAGAACCCCGCTTTTTCTTCACTACATTGCTGCGACATGTTATCACAATAAACAAGAACTATAGTGGACAATACCAAATAGGTTGTACAAATTTAAAAGCCATCCTTTACACACAAGAACAACATGTGGGAGCATGTTTCTATATTGAATTTTGTGGACTATATCATCATAAGGAAATACCATGTTTCAAACTTGAGTCTTGTAATGACAACAAACACTCCAATCCCTTCTACCAAAGGTAAACAACAACCTAGCTAATTGAAAAATGGTAGGCTTTGATGAGAGCATGAGCATGGGTTTTAGAAGTTATTATGGTTAGATGGATGTTAATTTTTATGAAGAAGGAGGTAAGGAACCATTAACGAGCATAAACATTGGTGTTAGAAGTTATTATGGTGAGATGGATGCTAAATTTTATGAAAAAGGAGCCGAGGCCCCATTATCTCGATAGTTACAAATCATAGTTACCAAATTCAGATTCTGTTTGGAGCCAATACATTACCAAATAGCACATGCAAAAGCCTCACAATTTCATATAAATTGACCCTGCAATTTGTAACATTAAAGAAGTCAGGATTTCTTCAGTGTAATTTCTATTGTTCTAAACTTTAGCTATCCTTCGTATACAACTTCTAATTTGTATTCCTTTTCAAGGAATTCAATACTATACAGGGGCACATGGCGTTTTAAGCTTTATCCTTTGTCTTTAGGTATAGCCCCTTTTAAAATTTATCCTTTGTCTTCCGGTATGTACAAACTTTTCCAAATGTTAATGGTAAAGGAGTCGAACTTTCTTCAATGTATTTCATATTCTTTTAATGGTAAATGAGTTGGAATTTCTTCAATGTATTTTCTAGTGTTCTAGGTAGATGGTGGCATGGTTTGAAAGCATCTTTCTAGTTTATCACAATGTAAATTTTTTTAACACACAAAAAGTGTTTGGAAGCATCATTGTAGAAGTTTTTGCAGATTAAAAGTATAGAACCATAGATCACTACAGCTCTAGCATTGTCACTTCCCAGAAATTTATACAGGACCCCAAGTCATAGTAATCATTATAATAATTAACTATAAATGAAGTGTGAACAATTCGAAACGAATAATACCATGTATTTAGAAATAAAATTGCACAGTATTCTAACTACATACCATGTACCCTAACAACTGAGTGTAATTATGGATAGTATATTATGAAGCTGGCGATTCATTTTGCATTTTATACAATGTTTTATCAGGCTGATCTAGAAGCATTATAGAACTATTCTACTTATCATAGACTTGATAGATGGGAGACCATAGAAACTCAACAATGCTGGCAGAAAAGTGTGTTCATAGCAACACAAGGGTAAGGTACATTCAAAAGTAGTAGACCTCGAATATTGTTGACCGTGCAAAGCACAGTACAAGCACAACAAATTATTTTATAAGTAGCACTCAATCAATTGAAGGGAGAAGTCAACATGGTTGTGATTTTTTTTTTTGAGAATGGTGCCTTGTTGCCTTCACTCACAGAGAATGTATGCAGTATGGGGTGATGTGGACACACAACTTGATTGCGAGAGCAACGAAATTATACTTTCACATTTAATTGAATACATAGCAGGGCCATCAAATCCATGATATTCAGTACAATCATTGCTCAGTAGAAGGAAAACTGTTATTGGTTAAATCCATAAACTCCAAGTAATGACAATGCAAACAAATGGCACCGAGCCCAACTATACAAGTATTGCTCAAAGAATATATAGAACACAGAATATGAGAAATCTAAAACCTTTAAAGAGTCTCAAGTTCCAGAGCCAACTCCATTGCAGATTTCATTGTGTTTAGGAAAATATTAAAATCTTTGTTTTTTTAAGGCGTGTCTTGTATGTAATTAGTTGTAGTGCTTGAATTACTCCATTCTCATATCCTTTAAGGTCAACGCTCTTGGGGTGGTGGTTTAATTACTCCATTCCCATACCCTTTGAGGTTAACACTCTTGGTGTGTAATCACCATGACCCACTTTTCAACAAACTGAAGATTACACATTGCATTAAGAAACCATGGTAGTTCCTCTCTGACTCTCTGTAGATGGATATTCCCAATCAAATCTTAATGTGGATAAAACAATGTGTAGTGCTCGCAAGTCTCACTAATCCACAGTAGCCATCGTCAGATATACAGCGAGGTCCCTGATCCTCAGGGGGTGGTATGCCTGACTCGGAAAAAATTTAGCAGCACCCTGATGCTTCTCGATGTGATGGCAACGAGAAATATTTGTATCCAGCCAAGGTGCAGCTTGAATTACAATGTCCCTGAACTTTGGTGTGAAAGCAGCCCCTGATATTTCATTCAGTAAAGAGTTTGATTCAGGTTGACTAGTACAACACAATGAATTTTTGTTGTTGATTCTAAATTTTGATTATAGATGTCTACAACAATGTAAAGTGGAGTTCCAACAAGGTAATCAGATATAAATTTTTGTTGTTTGATTCTAAATTTTGATTGTAGATGTCTACAACAATGTGAAGTGGTGGTCCAACAAGGTACTGGGATATAAACTTTTGTTGTTTGATCCTAAATTTTGATTGTAGATGTCTACAACAATGTGAAGTGGAGGTCCAACAAGGTAATTTTTGTTTTTGATTGTAAATCTTGATTGTAGATGTCTACAACAATGTAAAATGGAGGTCCAACAAGCTACTGAGATATGTTACTGCAATAACTTTGGACATGGGAGCGCAATACAATAAATTTTGTTTGTAGATGTCTACAACAATGTAAAGTGGAGGTCCAACAAGGTACTTAGATACAAATTTTTGTTGTTTGATTCTAAATCCCTACTACAAGCAAGGAACTCATGAATCACAATTGCTTCTTTCAAATTCTAACAATTTCAAATCCCATTGTGAACGTTGGAAAGGTGACTGTATCATGAGGACACCATTACTCGCCCCTAGTTCAATCAAGAAATAATCAATGCCCCAAGTGTTGATTGGCAGATACTCCTCCCTCAACTTAATTCCAAGATTTTGGACTCAATTAAATGTTTCTTTAGAAGTCATAACTTTCATTTGCTCTCAAACAGTTCAGTCCTAATACCAGAAGTCTTCAAACTTTCTACTTTGTCTGTTGTCCTGGTTTTTTTCATGCGTTACTAATTGAAAAGGAAGACATTAAAATTGAAAAGGAAGGCACCTGGCCTCATTCCTTTTGGCATGTCATTAGAATGGGGCAGACCACAGAAACAATGGAGCTCGGTGGATGGCTCAATATTGTCAACCACACAAGTGAACCAAGGCCCTGCTAGAGTTTCTTTGACATAGATGCCAAAATCTAGTCTGTCAAAGCTTCATCTTATAAGAAGTCAATGCATACAATCCGCTTTGAGGGTAGGAATTCCTTTTACAATAAATACAATACAAGACAAGATATGATGGCCCTGAGACTAGGTACCCTTGGTATATATATTGGAGACAAATGGTAGAGTAATAGCACTACACCCATCTGGGGTAGACTCTACAGCTATCTTTGGGTGATAAATGATAAATGTTTATGAAAGACATGAGGATATTTATATATGTCAAAATTACTGAGGTTCAAGAATATTTCTTTTATGTGATAGTTGAACATAGCTCATTTATGTTGTCACATGTACTGCTTACAATTCTATATTATGCAACTTATACAATCATCTACTCTACTATTCAGGAATGGAATTTCGATTACATTAATGGATGAGATATCTTACCTACTTCCCAGGCATGATATGGGAGGTCAAGTTCATGTTACAAATTGCAGTGCCAATTTATATAAAAGCATGAGGCTTTTGCATGTTATGTTTGGTAATATATTGCCCCTAAACAAAATCTCGCAAGAGCTCTCATTAAATTGCTATCACTATATGCATAAACTTGCTTCAAGGACAATCATAGAAGAAAATCTGACAAGAACTTTCATTAAATTACTAATACCATATACATAAACTTGCTTCAAGGACAATTAGAGAAGGAATTCCTAGAATTATGTAGCAATAATGTTTACAACATTGAGCCAGACAATAGATCTGGGCATCTGCAAACTGTCCATTAACCTCCATCTAGGAATCCAGATTCCCTAAATGATTTCAAACAAAATGAAGATCAATTTGGCTAAAACATTCTAAATAAAGATTGTTTTGCATGTATTACTTAAACATCACTATTATTCTGATTCCCTGTACATGCAAAGCAATATTTTTTTAGTCAAATTGATCTCCATTTTGTTTGAAATCATTTAGGGAATATATATGAAATCTTAATGTAAGGATAAACCCATAAATTTAAAAATTGTGAATAAGATAACCTCATTTGAATCATTGATGCTATATAACAAGGGCACTTGACAAGATTTGTCATTGCAAACCTTTGTGCTTGATTTTTTTAATTCACTATATTATAAGAAAGCATGAGATGGAAAAATTGAGTTCCAAAACAAGAAGACGTGACATGCAAAAATTGAGTTCCAAAACAAATTTTATTGATCTGATTCATATAATCAACCCAGTTTATTATAAGTTAGCTACATAATATGTTTAAATTTTTAAGTTTCATATTAAATATACGAGTTAAATAAAAAATAATAAT
>APFE030396205.1:0-13644 GCA_000404065.3 Pinus taeda | reverse complement strand
TATATTAAAATACCATAGATACCCACAACCATAATGCTCATACCATGGATACTCACAGTGCATTATAATTAAAATAAAATAAAATAACAAATAAAGTTCACTTCTCCATTTTGTAAATGATAGATTTTTAGAGGCATAATGATTTTTTTTTTTGCTAATATTTTTATTATTATTCTTTTAAATGATGGAAATAATTTTTTTTCTCTATATAAATTAGGAGATTTTAGTTTTTTTTTCTCTAAGTAAATTTTAAGATTTAATATTAAAATTCAAAATTTTTAAAAATAAAGTGAGAAATTATTATAATAGTATATTTAGTCTAGAAAGTTAGCTCAATTGGTCGACATCTCATTGCTAAAACACTTAGAAACCATTATAATAATATATATTTAAACATCACGGTTAACTTAATTGGTCTAAGTCCCATTGTTAAAGCACCTTGTCCTTGTCATTGGAGGTCACGAGATTGGTCTACTTCTCATTGTTAAAGCACTTAGAAATCATTATAATAATATATATTTAACTGTGATGGTTAGCTTAATTGGTCCAAGTCCCATTGCTAAAGCACCTTGTCCTTGTTATTAGGGGTCATTTCTCCTCAATGCCCTCAGGGTTAGGCTTTTCTCATCCACCCTAAAAACATAATTGACATATATATTATTATTATTTATAATTATCCCTTTAATTTCTAAAGGGTAAAAGAACTAAATTCATAGATATCATCGCTAACTTGTAAAGATCGATTTTACTCTGGATCTACCAAGTGTCAAGATGGATCAAATATCCTGATATTCAACCTCGCATAGAGTGAAAAAAGATTTGATTCCTTGCTTTAAATAGGCTACATTCCACGTAAAATACTATGGGTTAATACCATTGGTTCTCAATACCATGGGTCAATACCATGTGCCATCTTCATTTTTATTAATATTAATATTAGGGTTAATGATGTTTTTTTGCATGGTATTAATAATAATTGCCCATAGGCTTCACCTAAATAAAACATCATTTTTGAGTGTTCGTAAATATAAAGTGAATTATGGAGTAAATATAAAAAAATGTTTTATTTATTTACCATACATCTAGTTGATTTATATTTTTATTAACTTACCATACCTCTTTTATAAATATGGTATTTCACCCATGATATTAAAATAATATCTCGCCCATAGGCTTCACCTAAATAAAACCTCTTCTTTGAGTCCTTTTTAAATATAAAGAGGTTTATGGACTAAATATAAAAAGGGCTTTTATATTTTAAATTTATATTGTGTTTATACATAACAATAATTAGATTGATTTAAAATAGGGTTGACATTAAATTAAAAATGTTAAATGTTAAACATTACATGTTAAATGTTTACATTTACATTTACATGTTTATGTTTGTTTACATGTTTATGTGATATCTAACCCCATACTGGGTTATTCCGCGCAATAAAGTGAGAAATTACTATAACAATATATTTAGCCTAGAAAGTTTGATCAATTGGTCCACATCTCATTGCTAATACACTTAGAAACCATTATAATAATGTATATTTAACCCTGACATTGTCCTTGTCATTGGGAGGTCACAAGATTGGTTAACATGTCATTCTTAAAGCACTTAGAAACCATTATAATAATATATATTTAACCCTGACTGTTAGATTAATTGGTCTAATTGGTCCAAATCCCATTTCTAAAGCACCTTGTCCTTGTCATTGGGAGGTCGCAGGGTCATTTATATTTTTAAAATTAGCATAAAGGTCTTATTTTAATATTTTAATTTAAGAACATTTCAATCACTTTTAAATAAATTTAGCCATGTTACCCAAAATTGGAGATGCAACTGTATTTCTAACATCATATAAATTATTTAAACCTATAAAAGGTAAGAAAAATAGTATGGCAATATTGTGTCCTTGAGAGAAGCTCCTAAAAGAAATTGCAAAAGCATCCCTATGATATAAATGAGTCTATCTATTGCCATAGATTTGAATTCCCTATGTGTATGTATGTAGGGTTTATAAAATAATACGATGAATAAAAAATATTTTTAATTTAAAAAATATATGATAAATTGAAAAACATGTAGTATATGTTTTTATATATTCAATATTAATCTAATACAACATAAATAAAAACATAATTAATATGATAGGGTGGAGTGCCTTTTTGGACAATGGAAAATAACGTTAGGGTTCTGTTCTACAATGTTGAAGCATCCACATCTGAGCTTATGCTTTCTATTGGAGAAATGTGTAGCTAGTTTCTAGTGAATCGATGGGCGTCATTGGTGGCCAAATGAGCTAGGAGAGAAGCCTTCAGAGAGATTCATTTGTTTCAAAGTAGCAGGAAAGATGTTCATAATGTAGAAAGTGGGGTCTCGAACTCTGGTTTTTTTCTCTCAGGCAGGACTTGTTATTCGCAAGATCTTACATGCTCATGACCATATCTATCATTTCATTGGTTTTTGTTCAATTCCCATGGTGTTCAGGGATGTGGGGTTTGTTCAATGATTATGTCTATCTAGAGATAGTTGATCGAGGTGTGGATAAAGTTGGGGTAGCTCAAACAATATGGGATATGGAGACTATCACTCCAAAATCAACAAGATCTACACAAGATATGGTAATCAATAGTGAAAAGTATATCCAATTTCATATTTTTATCGAGTCTTAGAGGGACGACTTTTGTTCACTAGATTCGAGGTTTGGATCTAGTAAGAAATCTGAATCAGATGATCCAAAAGAGTATGGTAATACCAGTATTGTTCCATGTCTTGGAATACACATGAAACGTACTCGAAGATATTCAATGAATAGAAGATTGTGGTGTGAGAAAATATTCAAAAATAATTTTTAATTTGAGCATGTATGGAGGTTCCAGAAACCCAAATCCTAATTGAACCACATCCTTCAAGAATGCACTCAAAGGGAAGGTTTTCGCAGAAGTAGATCAATCTCAAAATATGTCGTGTCCTTATTTGTAGAGAAAATGGACAAGGTTCCAGAAATGAACATCAAAACCCTAGAGGTTAAAACTTTTTATGATAATCTATAATCCACAATAGTAATATGTCAATTTAATGGTTTCTATCCAAATCCATGAGACTTGTATGAGTGCGTATACTCTTCATGAACAACAAAGTGTGATATCTAATTGTGTTCTAAATGGTTTTTCATAGTACAATGAGAGATTAAGCAAGATATTGAGTTTTTTTCTAAAATTGAAATTTGAAAGTCTCGCTTATTTGAAATTTGAAATTCATTCATACTGCCTTCCATGAATAATATATAATGAATTTAATGTTATGAAACTCCTTGGACAAGGTCATAATCTGAATTTATGGTTAGTCTAGAACTAGTGGCACTTCATTGATCCAAGTGTGAAGTGTCTTATGTCAAGGACCAATGAAGATAAAACAATTGGTGATTTTAGAGAACTAGGGAAAATATTGGAAAAAGAGATTTCATTCTTTTTAAATATTAAATTCAATTTATCTTATAAAATAAGTGTTGCTTCTTGTAGTTTTAGGCTTAGTTTTTCAGGCATTCAATTGAGGAAGGCATGATTAGATTTTCCTTAATAGATACCACAATGAAGTCCTATATGAAAAACCTCTACACTTATATTTCAATTTCGAGGCCTCATCTAGGATATTTGTATAATTTAAATGCTTTGTTCAATGCTTCTTTATCATACTTTTAAAAGAACTCAAAGGATATCCTTGTATGCACCCTAACATTTAATGATGAGACATATATTCAAAGTTACTATCTTTTGAAGCTAAGATAGGAGAAAAAAATTGAGTATTTTCGTAATATAATTTTACTTTCCTCTCCTCAAGATTGCTATGTCCATTATCATTATGTACAAACTAATTTATGTCATACAACAACTTGGGATGACAAGAAAGGAATAGCTTATAGATCCATGCTAAAATATTTCCTTAATCATATTATCTCAGCTACTACAACCATGGATGTTGTATATTCCATGTATGCACCATCCGATTTTCCGATTTTTTCTTTAATAATTAATTTTGGTAACTAACCTGATGTCCATCTATGTAAACATAGATAGAGAGGTTGGCTTGAGAAATCATGTAAGAAGGCTTTGATAATCTACAATCAGGATAAGGGTTTCCTTGAAAGACCCTAAAATCCTCAATCAATCACTAGGAGCCAAAACTTGGTGGTTGAGGCTTGAAAGCCAAAAAGCTTTAGGGAGAAAAGTATGGAAAGAAAAATACATGCCGGGAATATTTGATAGTCTTCTAATTTTGATGGGGGGTGGAATTGAGGGATCTCATCTTTGGAATTCAGCCTAGAAGAATAAATACTTGATTCAATCTCACAATTTTTTGGGAAATCATGGATGGAAATTTAGCGCTCTTTTGGGAGGATTCTTAGTAGAAATGACCGAAATTGGAAAATGGAGAGTTGAATGAGTGGAAACCTTGTTTGATATCGCAATATGGAGTAGTGGTCCAACAATTTTGGGCGCAACCTCAATCTCAACAACAATGGATGTTGTAACAGCCCGGGGTTAAGTTTCCATGTAAATAAAATAAGACCAAGGTCATGGGTTGGGGTGGATATGGTTTTCTCTAGGAAGCCCTTGATAGGTGGTTGGAGACAGACAAATGTCTCAAAGTGTGGTGAAGGAATTCTGAGGTATCTAATATTGTTTTGGTTTTGTGATCTCTTGACTAGTTTTGGCAAGATCACGATAGTTTGAGGGTGGAAGTGATTTAACCTCTAGATTCCCTTGGTTGTTTATGTCTCAGTTTGTCCCATGATATCCCACATACATGCTTGCAATATGACACAAGGGTGATTGGCTGAAAGAAATATTTGGTTCAACTTAATCTATGGTCATGTGGTATGTGGAAGTGCTTGACTTTGTTGCCTTTCGCATAAGTTAATAAGAGCTATTTTTTATTGTACTCTATGAGTATTTATACTTTTTACTATGTGTCTTTGATGGTTGTTTTTCCATGGTTAATATTATGATTATATGTTGGTTATAAGCATGGTTATATAATATGTTCTAGTTATGGCTCTTGTTAATGATTTGATAATTTAATGAATGGTTGATGAATGCATGGGCTAACAAATGTTTCTACAACTACTTGAGAGGGAATTAGGCCTTGTTGATGATTCACAGCTAAAGAACAAATATTGACACTCATATATGCATTCATGACCTATAACTTAAATGTTTACCATGTGTTTGACGAAATTCCTAGTATATTCTCATTTATCTAAGTCAAGTTTTTGACTCAATTTTATATGTTTATCCTTGTCATTATGTCATTTATCCTTCTTAGAAGTTACAAGCAATCTTGGACAGTGGTCTAGAGCTTGGCCTGGAAAGGTGGCTCAGATCTTGGGACTGCACCTTTTTAACTAAGCAAGTTGGGTCATAGTGGCATGTAGACAGTGGTGTGCATGCAATTGGAGGCCTATAATCTCACCTAGGCCTTGTCATGAATCCGATTGGGGGTTAAGTTGTGACAAAAGTAGCCCGAGCTCAGGCTTTGGTCACCTAGGGTGGTCCTTTAGGCCCTTGATTGTCTTGTAGCCCTGAGGGATGCTGATATGTGTTCAGTTTGTCAGCCCCACTTCCATAACTAAAGCTTGGAGGTCGAGTCATATCATAGTAACTCTTTATCTCATGTTTACCCTGGCAGGCCAGTGAAATTGGGTAAATATGGGAGGGAGGCATTACAATGGTAGTGGGTGAAGTGCACACAGTGGCTTGTGAATATAGATTATAAACGTAGGAAGCCATCACGATGTAATTGGAAAAAAAAGAATTAAAATCTAATCCGGGAAAGATATCCTCTCATAAGGGCATTGGCCTAAAGGATCTTTCATCTTAAAGGAGGCTTATAGATTAGTATTTGGTAGAAAAGGAAACCCCAACAAAAGTAAATGGAAAAAGCTATGGGACTCCAAACTTTGGCCCAATTCTTTGGCTTCTCATGAAAAAAAAAATTAACCTGGGAAATCTGCAAAAAAAGGGTTTTCAATGTTTAGCAAGATGTAGCCTCTATTGGGAAAGCATAGAAACAATTGAGCATCTACCTAACAATTATAGATTGGCATTAGAAATATGGTATGGATTGGACATAATTTTCAAACAATCAAACTGGAATAGAACCAATATTCATTCAACACTTAAAGAATGGGACTTTGGACCTTTTACAAGTGCTATAGTGAATAGAGCATGGAAACTTCTCCTAAAATTTATAATGTGGCAACCACCTCCTGCTAGCTTCTTAAAGTTAAACTTTGATGGGGCCTCTATGGGTGATCTTGGCCTTGCTAGTTTTGAAGGGATATTTAGAGATGATAATGGACACATTATTCACATTTATGTTGGAAATCTAGGAACTGATACTAATAATATGGTAGAACTCTCATCCCTAGAGCAAGGCCCAATAATAGCCAAACATCTTAATTATCAAAAATTGTAATTACAGGGGATTCTAAAACTATTTTTCTAATGATAAAAAAAAACTACAAAATGGATCTAATTCCCCCAAGGTCTCTAATAATTAGAGACTAATGGCAGGCTTAATTAGAATCAAAGTCCTCTTAAAAGTAATAGTAGCCCCTATACTATTACATATACAAATAACTAGAAATAAGTTGGAAGAAAAACTAGCCAACAAAGGTTTGCACTATAAAGAAGATATGCTGGAAAAAAAATTGGCTTCATCCTCTTCTTGACGCACTAAGAAACATATGCAAAGAAATTTTGTAAATGGACAAAGCTCCCCAATGTGGGTGCACATCTAGTGGGGCAACCTCCTTGCATTGACATGATGGGAATCTATTTAATATGGGTGGTAGTCATCCCATCAAATTGCACTATGCATGGCCTAACATACAACTACACCTATATGGTATTTTGGTTAGTTCGTGGGAAGGAATTTTAATGATTACCTTCATTGCATGGGAGTCCGGTGAAGGATAATTTGTTCTAAATTCTGAATGTAGGAGCACTCAGGAAATTATTATGGTGATTAATGGGGAGGCAATAGAATATCATGACAGAGGATGGAGTGATGGAGATATCAAAGGGAAGGTTGAAGCTCTCGTTGCAATTTATTATGCTCCATGCCACTATTTCTTGTGGGCACTCCTCGCATTTTACAATCATGTTATTTTTCAAATATTGTAGTGTTGGAAGGAAGGAAACTCAATGTTAATACTGCAATAAAATTGTCGTTGCATGTAGGATTGCAATATTTTTTAGCTAGAAAATACTCACTCTAGGGTACACCACCTCTAGTTTGTTGCAAAATTGATGAAGGAGTCTCACGTTTATTGTAATTGTAATGTTTGTTCTGTACAACCCTTTATTTGTAGACATGTTTCTACCAGTGTTCTACAAGAGTTGTGGATGAATCATCTTCTATATATTTATCCCCTATCTGGGACTTCTAATTCTAGGTGTGTT
Organism: Pinus taeda; assembly: GCA_000404065.3. Lineage (NCBI taxonomy): Eukaryota > Viridiplantae > Streptophyta > Pinopsida > Pinales > Pinaceae > Pinus > Pinus taeda. Next base: position 6,183 of record APFE030396205.1, on the reverse strand, counting down.
TTTTATGGCTTGAATTTGAGATTTTTTTCCCTTCATTTTATCCCCTACCTCCAATATCTCTTTTTCAGGAGTGGCCTACTGATTGTTAAGTTGGTTTATTATTCTTTAACCTCTTAGTCACACTCCTTGCCACCCCTCCTAGAGTACCTACTATCTCTCTTTCACCTCTCCTGCCTATCTAAGCTCTATCTTTGATTTCACATTCCATCCCCATGATCATAGACTCAATTCATCGCGTCTTTGGTGTCCCTAGATCATGGCAAGATGTTGCCTCTCCTCTTCTCACCATGGAGGTAGAAGAGCATGACTTAGTCCCACCCTTGCCCCTAACCTTGCTTCCCCCCCTATTGGCTAAACCAAAGCCCACTCAACAACTTGAGATTCTATGACCCAAGACAAAGAAATTATCCTTGGAGTGGTCGAGAGACTAATATTTGATGTGGAAGAAAAAGTCTAAGAAGATAGAAGGTTTATTCTAAATAGGCAATGGATACTTAGCGTGAGAAACTCTACTAGAGCATGCACCTCCTCTTACATGCAAACCATTAATATTTAATAGCATATTAAAACTCTCATGGGAAGAGTTCTTATTAACAGAGTAGATTCATAGTAGGAAATGACTATCTACATGGAAAAATTAATCGAAAAGGTAGATAGAATTAGGAAGGTCTCCATTCTAACAAAAACATTGGCAAACTTTGACTTCTCCTTGAACAGTGGCAATGAGCTCCATCCACTGACTTTGGTGGACTCCCCAACTGAATGATGAAGTGATCCAAATCATTCAAGAAGAATTCCATGATAATGTAGTCATTGTCATCTTTGTCAAATCATGGTTTATTTTGGTTTTTGGTTTTACATCCATTTTGAGAGACAATTTGGTATACTATAAAATACATAACTTTAAAATTTTGAACTTATGCTATTGGTTAAGTTCCCCAAGTAGCAAACTAATAGCTAACAATATGGATACGTTTTAGCTTTTTAAAAATGAATATTTAAATTACTATATAGTGTTTTTTTTGCACAACTTCACTTACAAAATAGCTCATACATCTTAAATGTTTATAATATATGCTAATTGAATATGTATATAGGTTGTTCAAAAACATATGTGAATAATGATTCATATAGGTTATAAATTATGTGCTTATAAAATGGTAAAATATAATAAGTTTATATACATGTTAAATGGTTATAATGTATGCTAATTGAATAAGTATGTGGGTTGCTCAAAAGTATAATAATTCATATAAATTATAAATTATGTGTTTATAAAATGGTTATATAAATAATATATATTTTAATTTTTTATTTAACTAATATTAATAAATGAATATATAAAATTGACATATTTATTTAATTAAAATTAATAATAATATATAAAATATGTAAAAATATTAAATTAGAAAAAAATTTGAATACATTAAAATAAAACTACATATTATAATTAATTAATTGTTGAAGTGTAAAATATGTAAAAGTTAATAGAGTAACTAAAAGTATAAACTCTTAAAAAATACCATAATTGTAGGAATGTGTTAACGTTAATATTTTAAACACACAAAGAGGTAATTTTATAAACATAGAAACTACTTCTAAATTGGAATTTTTTTTTTGTTAATTAATTGGAGACTAATGAGAATTATTATGCCGTAAGGCGTTCCCTCTGAAATGAATTCCCCTCCCTGCCCTCGTGTCATCTCTCCCCACCGTCTGATGAATCATTAGACGATTGGACTGTTTCCAGCGGTTGATTGAACATGCCCAGTTGATTGAACATGCCAAATCCTTGCCATCTTTCTCGAATGTGACATAATCGAGTTTTGAGGTGTGGGCGTTGGTGTACGTGTTGGGCATGCATCTTACCCTTCCATTACCATGGTTAATGAACTCATCATCTTGGCTAGGAAGAGTTGTCGAAGAACCTGTTTCTTACAAAGTACCTTTCATTGGAATTGCTTTGGAATTGCAGGCAGCATTTTCTGTCATGAATGAAGCAAGAAGTTGCAAGCAACACCATGCTCGCCTCTCACATACTTCATTTTGATGGATATGTTGAATTTTTTAAGACCTGGTTGTTTCTTCGAATCTTTATTCGAAGTTTTAGTTTGGCCCCATGGCGCTCGTAACTCCGTTGGAGGGAAGGCTCCGAGGATTGATGGATATGTCAATTTTTTTCAGACCTGGTTATTTCTTTGAATCTTTATTCAAAGTTTTAGTTTGGCTCCATGGCGCTCATAACTCCGCTGGAGGAATGGCTCTGAGGAGACAGAACACCACCAAGTTAGTGGTTACCTCCATTTGGGTTCTGCAAAGACTTATAAGGCTTTCATTCTTGACCTTTAGGGTTTCGACCAATAAATTTTAGGGTTTTAACGTTAGGGCTTTTAATGTTTCAGGTTGCTCGTAAGTGTGCTCCACTACCATTTCCTTCTGGCCATAAAAATGGATTTGTTTATGATATGAGAGCGTATAGATGGATAGAATTGATGGGAATGTACCTCTACTGAACAAGAGGTCCCATGGATTCTCTATTTTTGCTCGGTGCACATGGATACTTTGGCACATTATATGCTTTCTATATGGTTTTAGATATACAGTTTTGATAGTTTGTATCTGTTGAATGTTGTAGCAATTAATATTTGTATATACATAGAATGCTGAACATGGAGACATTTGAAAAGGGATATCTTGAATATTTTGAACATCGAACTATGTACTGGTTTTCCTAAGAAAATAGCCTCCTGTTTTAACTAAGGTTTTCACAATTCTGAAGTTAATTTGTGCAGATCAACTCCAGGAGGGTAGCCATCGCCGTCACGGAGGACTCAGATGCACCAAGGGAGGAAGACAACTGAAATGAAATGAGCTGCAAAATACAAATGTCAGAGTTGTGAGGGGAGGTCAAAAGGATCTGATCGACCATCCCCGAGGACGAATGCCTAGAATCGAAGCTTGATGAGGTTAATTCGGCCATGAGAAGCTGGATCACGGATGGGTTTGGCCTGCATGGGTGCTAGGGTAGAACCCTAGCCGTCGCCATTTCTTCATGCAGCACGAGTTCCATTCCTTATCCTTCCAATGCATTCGAGTTCTTACTAAAGATTATGGAGGCCCTATTGGAAATTTAGGTTCCACTCTAGGTTCTAATTAGGATGTGATGGCCCTTTTCTCCACCTTCTACTACTTTTTTGCATCATAAGTAAATAGTTTCACAATAAATCTAGGATGCTTTTGCATCATAAGAAATTATTTTAATCATAAATCCAGGATATCATTTTTTTTAAACATATGGTTTTGTTGCAGGGAAATTTTTTGAAGCATGACCGAGAAAAGGAAAACAAAAATAAAGAATTTGTAAAATTAACTAGCAGACATACAATCGTGTTGATGTTGGTGCTACTTGTGATGTTCTCTAAATGCATTTTTCTACCACCTGTTTGCATAGATCAGTGGTCCCAGTTTATTCTATGGAGCTTAGACTAGGAATTGAATTGCATGTACTATATACCACGAATTTCATTAGATCATTCCCACAACTCCTAAGGCGAAAACAATCCCTCCATAAATTTATAGAACTGATAGCCTCCACCTGCAGCACTGATTCTTTGGCAGTTTTTACTTTGCTTGGTCCAATCATCACAACCTACTAGACGCATAGGAATGCGAATGCAATTGTTTTCTTCTGATATCGAAGATATATGATGAAGCATTTCAAAGGTTGCAGTAGGGGATTCTGCCTCATTCTTAGTGACATGCAACAGGTCCTATTTATACCCATGGCAGCCATTTGTTAGGCAATTTGAACATGGCAATAGGCACTAGGAATTAGAGTCTTTTTAATGTACTAGGCATCCGAAGAGCAAGCATGGTTGTGATCTCTTCTGTAGTCTGGAATGTAATGCATTGACATCTGTACTCCTCTGTAACAGAGATTTTCTGGAATGCAATGCATTGACATAAGCAAACCTCTACATGGAATGGTGAAGACCCTAAAGGAAGGAATTCAGGCCTATGGAATCCACACCATGGGAATTCTAGATATACTTCGTGAATTGCTTCATAGAGGAACTGGGCATGTGACCTCACAACATTACAACAACATCATTTCCATATTCCTTTTCATCTTCAGATTTGCTTGTACATGTGGTCAGTCCAAAACCATTAATTTCCTTCATCTCAGGACCTCTATTTGTAGCCATAACATTTATGGCACTAATCTCCAGATCGAGCCTACCTCTTAATAGGCTTGTAACAAAAATTTCTAAATTTCCTACCCAAACAAGTCGTGCATTAGGAATATTGCTACTTGCTTTTACAACTTCAGCTTCGCCGACCTCAAATTGTGCCAAGGCAATAATAGATAGCGTTCCAACCAAAGAACCAATTATGCGATCAAAAACTGCAACATGGATCCGATTTCCTGCCACTTCTTCAATAAAGCCATTTCTAAATACAATGAAAGAGAGAAGGAGTCCTAATCTCTGATAGCTAAAATCTATCACTCCCAAACAAAGCTCATGTCGTCCCACATTTATAACAAAATAGTGAGGGCATGATGGCATTTTCTTAACAAAAAGTTAAATTCCATACCATACTCGTGTGAAAACGAGAACTTAAGTTTGAGCAAAGTGATGAGACAATATAAACTAATTTTAACATACTAGATTGTGAAATTCCTTGGATTATTTAGCTAAGCTTCATGAGCTCTTGGCAACTTCTGCTTACAAATGGCTCCCTAAAAATCCTATTAATTATATCACTAACTTGGTGATCCATGCCATAAAATATTTGTTCATTGGTCCTCTTGCTCACTAACATTTTCACTATGACCTGGAGTTTGATGTGCATTATTTTGCACTTTGGCAGTTGGGATATTCAAACCAGAAAAGATGTCAATGCTGGAGATACTCGTGATGTCCGCTAATTCACTAGTTATACCTTTGGATGCAGCTTCAGTATGCTTTAGTGTCTTTTTTTTCACAATGCTTGTCATTTCAAGAGCATCTAGATAGTAGTTAGTATAGGGATTTCCACTTGCATTTTCATTATGAATTGGTGCTTGATGTGTTTGCTTGGTCGAGTCATCACTGCCCAATGGATGCACTAGAATGTAGATGAAACTGTTTTCTTCCGATATCGAAGAAATATGATGAAGCATTTCACAGAATGCAGCAAGGGATTCTTCCCCATTCTTAGTGACATGCAACAAGTCCTGTTTATACCCATGGCAGCCATTTGTTAGGAAATTTGAACATGGAAATAGGCACCAGGAATGGTAGTCTTTTTAATGTATGAGGCATCCGAAGAGAAAGCATGGTTGTGATCTCTTCTACTATCTGGAATGCAATGCATTGACATCTCTGCTCCTCTGCAACAGAGACTGTCCGGAATGCAATGCATTGACATAAGAAAACCTCTGCATGGACTGGTGCAGACCCTAAAGGGAGGAAATTCAAGCATATGGAATCCACACCATGGGAATGATGGATATACTTCATGAATTGCTTCATAGAAGAACTAGGCATTTGACCTGACAACATTATAACAACAACATTACCATATTCCTTTTCATCTTTAGATTTCCTTGTACATGTGGTTAGTCCAAACCCATTAATTTCTTTCAGCTCAGGACCTCTATTGGTAGGCAGAACATCTCTGGCACCAATCTCCAGATCGAACCTACCTCTTAACAGGCTTGTAACAAAAATTGCTATATTTCCTACCCAAGCAATTCCTACATCAGGAATATTGCTACTTGTTGCTTTTACAACTTCAGCTTCACCGACCTCAAATTGTCCCAAGGCAATAGCGGATAGCCATGCCAACCATGCAACCAAGTATGCAATCAACAACTACAACATGGATCAGATTCGCCACCACTCCTTCAATAAAGGCATTTCTAAATACAGTGAAAGAGAGAAGCAATCCCAATGTCTGATAACCAAAATCTATTACTGCTAGATAACATTCATTTCGTCCCACATTTATAACAAAATAGTGTGGGCATGATGACATTTTCTTAGCAAAAAGTTCAATTCCCCATCTTCGAGGGTAAAATAGACGCAGATGCCGTAGATAAATGGTTAAATCTGCTAGATGAGTATTTCTTTGTTCATGAATTTTCAAGTCGGGAAAAGATGGTTTTCGCTCTTCTCAAAGCAGCCCCCCACGTCAAGG